>BGPR01002644.1:129052-146639 GCA_013235015.1 Araneus ventricosus
AACATTCCATCTTTACAAACATGAAACAAATCAAATTAAATAAAAACGTTTAAAAAGGAAACAACACAGTAATATTACTATATAACTATTTTCTTCAAAACGTTTGGATACAGATAACTAAAATTTCAACATATATTAGTAAATAGTAAATAGATTTTTAGAGAAATTTAGATAGAAGATAGAAATTCATTAATATGTCTAAATAGTTCCATTCCGTAAAAAATTCCCGTTTTTACTCCTTCTGTTTTGTTTTTTCGCATATAGATGGCGCCATGGAATAGTGTTTCTTTAAAAATTTGCTGATTTCTTTTTTTAAAAGAAAGTTAGCGTGGGATTGTGATTACGTGAGGACATTTTTTCTCTTATTTCTTTATGGGTAAGTTTATTCTTAAGATGGCTACTTTTAAAAGCCAGATGGATGATATTTTTAATCAATGTCTGTGTTTGGTTTTCCCCTTTCTTTCGAAAGAAAACTGTGATGTACAGATCTTTTTCGTCTTTTGTTGGGAAATTTCGGCCTAAGAGTAGCTATATTTGGCGTAATGAAAGCTTCTTACAGAAGAATTTCCCAATCATTGTTTTGAATCCATTTCGAATAAAGCCCTTAGCCCTTGAAAAAATGGACTAGAATGGATTCCTTGTTTGTTTTTTGATTCCCTCTGAGTTTATCTTTGCTTTTTGGCTTTCTCTGAGTGTTATTGATTTCTATTGCTCTTTATTTTTTGTTTGCAGATGCAATTGCTAGCGTCTTAAACATTGTTTAAATTTTATTATCTAAATTTTATTGTTTATAAAAAATTGTTTTTTCTTAAAGTTTAAGTAAAATTTAAAGTACTTATTAAGTAAAATTAAGTAATGTAATTACTTAATTTTACTAATAATTAAAGTATTTATAATTAAATACTTTATAATTAATTAATAATTAATAGTACTATATAATTAATAATTAAAGTATTAAGTAAAATTAAGTAATTTTAAATTTATTCCAATTTTCCTAGTTGATTGTTTTTAAAAGTCTATTAATAAATAGACATTGTTGATCCCTAGTGTAATAAATTCAAATATAATGTTAACGAATTTCACATTCCAGACTATTCTTGGTACTTTTATTAATTTTTATAAGACTTTCTAAAAGCAAATTATTAAAATAAGAAAGCCTAGTAAAGCCTCTGGGAAAAAAGTAAAGAAACAGCTTGTGATCCCTGCATAAATGATTAGGAGCATTTTCCATAGAAAAAAGTTTTCTCCGTGATTTTTTAAAAAAACCAAAAGCAAAAACTATGTTTGCCAACCGGCACGTTTTTCATTTATGCAAATTAATGGTGCTTCTTATATTTACATCAAATTACCCGCCCACTAAAAGCAATTTCGGAAGCTGTAAAAGATCAGTGAATTGAAATCTCCATTTTAAAGAGGAGTCAAGTAGGTAGTGAAATGGCTTTGTTTGCTCTGTGAATGTAGGAATTTCTGATTTCTAAAGAATTCTAGGGAATACAGTAAAAAAAAGTTAATGAGAAACTCAATGGGAAACATCACGGAAGGATTTTCACGTGTCAAAATAGCTCGAAAATTAAATTTGGTATTTAGTTAAAAATATGTATATGAATATTCAAAAATATATAATAGCCTCTCTTGGTAATTAAAAGATGCAATAAATATGATACTTGCTTTGTATGGAAAATAAAGATGCAGTACCGAATTTTAAATGAATAAATCTCGAAGTTGAATAATAAATATTTAAAAAATGCTTTTACCAATGCATTCAAAAAGAAAAAAAAATCGTAAAAGCGTGAAGTTCTGGTTTTAAATCTTTGTCCCCCTGGAGCTTAGGTAAGCTTAAGAGTCAAATAACGCGAATTAATGGCATTTGCAAGACTTAATTTTAATTTTATGTCTTATTCCAATTTTGAAATAGTATTAGTTAAACGGCAATACTAATAAAAACAGTTTTGTAATAATTTCATATTGACTTAAAAGTTTAGCTAAAAATTACACTTCGTAATAATCAGTTATTCAAGTGCAAGAACATTTCAATGCAATCGTTGAGCTTGTTTCGGAGCTGAGTTTTATAAAATTGGGCTCAAATAAAGAAAGATATAATATCATATCTGGAGCTGCGTCAAGCTTATTTTGATGTTTATTCTTAATATATGTATAAGACGAGAATGCCCTTTCCACAAGTTCTGTGTTCGTGGTATTAAATATTTTATTGCTTTAATACCGAGTTCTTGGTACTCTTCTTTCACTTCTACCGAGAAGTCAATCAAATTTTTTTAAAATTCAAATTCTAATGAAGAATCGTTGGAAAGTTCAATTAATTTCTCTTTTTCAGAAATTGTTAATTTTTCAACTTTTTGAGAAAACGCTTCGTTGAATGGATTTAAATACATATCTCCATCACTGAGGCTCGGAAAATATTGTCTGAATGACAACTGAAGTCCTTTTAAATGTGCTATTATACTAGTTTTTACTTATTTTGTTAATTTAAGTTCGTTCTCAGATAAAAAGCTGTGAAGTGCCTCAGGAACTTCATACTGTTTTGTTTCTTTCAACACAGGATTCCCAAAAATTCAGCTTCTTAATCATAGACTCGATTTTGTCAGTAACCTTAAAAATGGTTATGGAATGGTTCTACAATCCTAAATTAAGTTTATTTATTTCTGAAATATATGCCAGATAAGTAGGCTACGCAAGCTGCTGCAACCGTTCACTTTCATAAAATTTAGAGTTCAACGTAAGAGGGTGGTCTTCACAAAACATATAAACTTCATGTCTCAGTTCAAACAATCTTGCGAGTACATTTCCTCGCGAAAGCCATCTCACTTCTGTGTGCAAAAGTAACGTAGTATGTAGGCTGGCCATGTATCGACACAAAGATTTGAACAATCGTGTGTTAGTTGAATTAGCTGATAAATGGCGCATTAGTAAAGATATTTTCCTGCTGCCATTTTATAATATCTCTCCACAAACAACACAGAGTGTTTTTGGACAATCTCGTGAAGTAAAATCCATATTTTAAGTATTCGTTAGAATATTTTCTCTTCTTCGGAGGCGCACTGATGTTTTGAGTTCGTTTTTTTAACAAAATCAATTTTATTTCTTACCTGAACCGGCCAATCAGTCGGCCTTTGCACTTCATAATTATTATCTTGGTGATCCACAGTTATTTCCATAGCTGCCAAATCGGTGGTTCGAATTTCAGTTCTAGATGCCGAACTCCAGTTTTCAACCACTTGTCCATTTTGAGAAATCAGACAATATCGAATTGAAGTCACTCTAAAGATAAGCACTTCAAATTAATCACGCATAGCCTACAAACGCGCCAGTTTTATATCACAAACCAAACCAATCAAATTGAGCACCCATAAAAACTCAAAGCTTCAGTGGCGAATCCAGGATTCGGATAGGGGGAAGGGGCTGAGGTCACAAAAATTTTGTGTCGTCGTGACGAATGTCAAAACTTATTGATTCTTGTTTTGACGACTGCAGCCCGATATCCCCCCCTGGATTCGTCACTGCAGAGCTTGATTTATAAGAACAGTCGTTATTCATTATGTATCCCAATCGAGCAATTAATAATGTCTGCGTTTAATCATGCTTTTAATAAAAACGTCAAAACAAGAATCTGTGAGAGGATTCCTAATTGTACTCGATAAGCCTTTAATACAAAAACAAAAATTAAAAGCATATGACACTGGCTCCTAATGAAGCTACATCTTTTGCGAACACACTGATGATCCATGCATAATCACCAGATAACACGTAAGTTTGCAGCAAGTTTGATTTTGACTTGATATTCCCTTGTCATGGCAAAATTTGACGCGTCAAACTTGAAATGAACTTGTAGCAAGTTCGCTGTGACAACTAGCGCCACCCTCGCTTGCAACGCATTTGCTACAAGTTCGATGTGACAAATAGCGCCACTTCCCTTGCAAATCAAACTTGCTGCAAGTTTGCAAAACAAGCTTGATGCAAAGACAGCACAAAGAGATAATTATCTTTGTCTCTTTTTAAAAAAAACATCCGATTTTTAATAGCATCTCCTAGACCGTCCTTCTTTTCATTAATTCAATAAATCAATGATAATTTGTAAAAAAACTAACTTTTTTATAAAAAAAATTTTGAAGCATTTTCCATCTTTTTACAAAATATATCACTCGCACTTTAAAGAAAACTATATCGCCTTTTACTTAATGTTGAAATTTTAACGTTTATGAACAAAATTTAATCTAAAAAACAGTCAATGTTTGTTGAAAAATAATAACTTGCATTTTGTCCCATTTTAAAGTAATTACTTTGAACTCTAATTTCATAATTTATCCTACTAGCAGAACGTAGTTATTAGCGAAAATCGTTCTCTCTTTGACTTCAAATCATATTCTCAACTCAAAAAATTAATGAAATCGAGAAAAAAGTTTAAAATAAATCGTATAGAAATCGAATCGAACGATGTATTAGCGAAATCTATCTTCTCCTGTCGTAACCGAGCTGGTTGAGTGGTTTAGACCTCAGGTTACTAAGCGGTAGGTCGCGAGTTCTATCCCGGGTTGTGTTCGTACTCTGTTTTTGCTATAATTTGCAGTGAGTTTGCAATGCGAGCTTGCGGCAAGCTTGCTGCAAGTTCGTCCCATGGTGACTTCGAAGCTTTCGTCAACTTGCCTCAAGCTTGCACTCTTGTCATGACAAATTTGTGGCAAGCTTGCTGCAAACTAAAATTGCTATCTGGGTCGGGGCTGGTGAAGACAAAATATAAATCATTTACTAGGTTTTCGGTTGCTTTCTTTTTTCTTATTTTGAGAGTAGGTTAGACTAGCACAACTTTCATTTTTACTTTTCTCACGAACTCAGGAAAATCACAGAAAAAAAGAAAAACAAAATACTGTAACTTTTTAATACTTTATATTTTCTTGTGTCCGCCATTACCCACTCTCATTTCGCCTATCCCCCAACTGGTCCTTCGCTACCGCTAGGGGTACGCGTACCACAGGTTGAGGACCTCTGCTCTAGTGTATTAAGAAGTGAGTGAAAAATCGATCACAAAATTCTGACCTTACAAAAAATATTTCGAACGTAAATCCATTTTTCTTCAACTAATTCCATCAATTATTTCTTTAGAAAAGATCTATAATAGGATATGCTTATTTTTATTGAAACATTTAAATTACTGTGGAAAGTCTTTTAGTTCTCAGAAATACTATAGATGGCGCCACTGAAACCTACCAAGTACAAACGTAATTTTGCGAATTTTTTAAAAAAATTGATAATCGAGAGCTCTAAAATTATAAAAATATTGCATTGTCATGAAAACCCAATAAATATACAAAAATTCAGAACTCTAATGCATTAAGAAGAGAGGGAAATATCGATCACAAAATTCCAACCTTACACACATGCAAACATGAAACATTTCGAACTTAGTAAAATCGTTTTAAAAAAACACATTTGAAGATAGACATTTAAAACATTTTTGATGCATTTAATTAGACTTTTTAAATTTAAATATTAAATAAGTTGCAATAAACTGAACATAGGAATTTTGAAATAAAATGAATAAAAATGGGCGAAGTGCAGATATAAGAAGACAACCGTAGCTCTTTGCATACTTCGCTTTTACGGTCTGAATTTTCTACAAAATGTTTTATTTGGAAAGTCAGTTTTTAAAGATGAATCAAATCTCTGAAATTCACTTTTTACTTCTACTCATTGATTTGTTTTGTGTACCCTTATGGGGACAATCCCAGACAATCAGTATTATTACTACAATCGTCTGTATAAGAAATTTGACGATTATAGTCATTATGACGGCGGAAGTCGGACTTTTTTCTTTCACACACCTACATAACACCACTCCATTCCCCTGCAACTATAACCTTAAGGTTATAATATAAGCAGTGTCGCGGACAACACCCGAGCGAGTGACCTTCCTTAAAATTTGACAATTCCCTACACCTCTGCCTAATTAAAAACGCAACAAATTTACAAATGTTTACAGGAGCTATTGCATTAGGATGGATTGCTATTGTGCTATACATTATAAAAATATTTTGATAGCATAGAGTAAAATAAAACTTTGAAAAAACACAAAATTACACAATTAAACACGAACCCAAGTAAAATGTCAGCAAAAAACCTTTTAAAAAATGAGATTTTACAGGTATTTTGAAAGAAAATGAAAACTGGCTTCTAAATTACCATTCAGGTATTCTGAAGGTCTCTACAGGTATTTTAAAGAAAAATAAAAACTGCAGATTTCCTTCCGGAAATGTACAGTTTATCAAAGGTTTCATGCAGGCTTTTTAAGACATCTAAATTATCATTAAGGAATTTTGAAGACCCGGCAGGTATTTTAAAGAAAAATAAAACCTGCAGGTTTCCTTCGAGAAATTTACAGATTTTTTTTAAGGTTGTATACAGGCTTTTTCAACAAGTTTATAGACTTCAATTTACCTTCAGTGACTTAGCAGATTTTTTTTAAAGCAGATTTTGCTTCAGGTATTTTGAAGAAAAATGAAAATTGCTTTTGATGCATGGAATATGAATGTTTTTAAAAATTTTATTTGGGTTTCATACAGTTTAATATGATATGGTATCTACCTCAGATTCAAACAGCTTGAAGTAGGACTGAATAGAGAGAAGAGGAGAGAACTAGGGTTTAATATATAAAAAGATATATTTGAAGAATAAAAAAAAATTTAATTCTTCAAAAATTCTTATTTGGAAATTTTGCGAGGAAAACTTAATTTTATGCGATTCAGAATCAGGCATTTTCCATATGAAACACGATGTTTAATAATTTTAAACTGTAATAAACATAATAAATTCTTCTTTTCAGAGTAATGCAAATCTTGATTTAATTTTGAATGGAAAAAATATTTAAAAAAGATTCTTTTTAAAGTCATATAAATATATATATTGTTTCGTAGGAAAACTGACAAATTAAAAAAAAAATGTTTAAAACAAAGAAATAAACGAAAAAATATTTATGTGTGAAATATCATATTAAACATTATAAAAATATTAAAAACGTATTAAGCATTATAAAAATATTAAAGAAAGAAACTTTTCGGAAATAATTTTCTATCGTTTGTCCATGCATGGTCTAACTGTTTAGACGTGTAGCAGTAACCTGTTGTCACTCAGATAAGCTAACTTAAACACATATACGTGTTCTGGCAATAGTTGATTTTTACACCACTAGATGGCGCTACTAGAGGGTGAAGTTAAAACTTAAATGGATTATTTTACACCACCTTTGCGAAGTCCTGTCGGGTATAGGAGATAGCATGCTTGCATGCCAATTCTAAGGAACGCGGGTTCAATCCCCGATTTAGAGGAATTTGGAATTTTCTCGTGCAAGTAAGTTCAATCAAAAATTAGCTTATTAAATTAATAATGAAGCCTTCATTAATTATGATTCCCAATTAATTTACATTCGAGACACGATGAAAATATCTAAGATGACATAAAAAAAGGGGGAAAAACTTATTTGTAGATACAGTTTTTTTTGTCAGAGGCAGGTTTTTCCATCTGAAAAAAAAGTCAGCAAAAAACCTTCAGGAAAATTGTAGGTATTTCGGACAGAAATATGAAGGGAAGATGCAGGGATTTTTTTGTCCCAAATACCTGCAGTTTTCCTGAAAGTTTTTTTAAAGGTTTTTCGCTGACTTTTTTACTTGGGAAATGACTGGACAATAATAAAAACTATACGAAGAATGAAAAAATACAATCAAAAACAAAAAAATGAAAGGAAAAAGATGAAGAACAAATCGATACAATAATAAAACTAACATAAAAATGACCACAAAAACATAGAAATGGGCCGCACAGAGTTTTAATAAGTTCGTTCTTGAAGAAAAGTTAGCTGATGGAACTCTATTTGAAGAAGGAGAAACCCGGTAGATCTTGGAAGAAAGTCCTGAAAGAACGACTAAAGCAGTTCTGAATTCATTAGGGGATGATAGGCTGAAGAGGAGGCGAAGTTGAATGTTGAACTGGAGGAACGAGATCTTCCATCTCCAAAGAAAAGGTTGGAGAGATGAAGACGCAGGATGGAGAGTTGTAGTTTGGTTGGTTTTAAATTCAAAGCCGAACTCTGGAATCGACCACAGAATTGCTGACGTGTTGAAGCTGCGCATCAACCACCTTATTACCTACATGTCGGCCCTTGCTTCCGTAGCGTATTATAGTTAAAACTGGCGTGGCTTCGTAAAGGAAGGTCGAGTGTTGAGTTCTGTTTCCTGCAAATATCCACTGTAACCGGGCATGTTGCACGGTAACCCATTAAAGCTCTATTTAATTTAACCCTTAAATGCCCCGTGTTGTCTTTAAGCAACATACCCAATTCTATCTTCTAAAATATTGAGAATAAGACTGAAGCTATAATGCCTGTTGTTGCCAATAGGATACATACATAAAACGTTATTAAACTAATCTGCAACATATACGCTGGTAAGTCATTAAGTAAGTCACAAAAGATAAGGAAAAAATAATTTACCAGGATAATCACTTGGAAACAATTTTATTTTTCAACATAATCTCCACCAATGTTGATGCACTTATCCCATCGTTTTATCAGCGCTCCAATTCCAGCTGCATAAAGTTCGTTGGGTTGCTGTCTCATCTACAGTAGGACTTCGTGTTGAACGTCGTCATCATCTGCGAAGTGTTTGCCTCCAAGATGTTGTTTTAGTGGACAAAACAGATGAAAATCGCTTGGGGCTAAGTCCGGTTTGTCAGTGCTACAGCATCCACCTTACAGCCCAGACTTAGCCCCAAGCGATTTTCATCTGAAGACGACGAGATGATGACGACGTTGAACACGAAGTCCTACTGTGGATGAGACAGAAACCCAAAGAATTTTATGCAGCTGGAATTGGGGCGCTGATAAAACGATGGGATAAGTGCATCAACAGTGGTGGAGATTATAATGAAAAATAAAATTATTTCCAAGTGATTATTATGGTAAATAATTTTTTCTTATCTCTCCTGACTTACTTAAGGACTTACCCTAGTAGATGGTAGTCTGTTTGCTGATGAAAAATATAAATAAATTTTGAGGTTGCATATTTTTGCTTTTGAATGTAGGCACTAGAATACCATATTTTATTTTGCAATGTTGAAGGAAATTCCTTATCCTTATTATTAATTCTTAAAAATTCATCTGAGTTTAATATTATAGAATTTATCAATGAATTTTTTTTTCTCAACTAAAGTCCTGTGTTGCCGGCTGGTAACAATTTTTCTTTCAGCCTTAGGGGCTGTCCATAAATGATGTCACACTTTTTCCATTAATTTTGACCCCCTCCCCCCTTTGTCACAAACTGTCACACTTCACCATACCCCCTCCCCCTTGTCACATATCACACTATATTACATAAACATAAACTTGTAGTTCAGAAACAAAGCACTACGTTATAGATCATACTTCAAATTTTATTTTTAAACTTTAACTATGTGTTTTAATGACATTTGTGAGCATAACAATAATAATGATTATATGTGTACTTATTTTGTATGAAATAAGATTAAAGTTTACAACAAAAAACATAATATACAATAGTAATAAAATATTAATATAAAAGAGCAATTGTAAACAGTAGTATTTTGGAATTTGAGATGGAATTTGATATATTTTGCTTTAAATCTTATCTTTACTTTATGAAGACAAAATACTCTTAAACAGATTGATTTCTTTTAAAAAAAGGGCCTCAATAAGATCAACCTGTTTGTGCCACTACCAGTTCTACCACTCACACAGGTGGGGCGACGTATCTTTTGTTGGACATTTCTAGGGTGTGACAGGGGGAGGTTTTCTTCTAATGGTGAAGAATTTCTGCTACTACCATATTCACAGAATCTACCATGAATGCCTTTCTTCGAAAAGAAAGGAATATAAGTGAAAAAAATCACATGAAAGTTGTTTTAGCCCCGATTAAAAATACCCTCAAATTCTGGTAATCTCAAAATAACTTCAAAATTTAATCTGCTGATTTTAAATGTTTTTATTTTAACCAAAGTGAGTGGTGTCACACTTCTTGTTACCCCCTCCCCTCCCCTTGTCACAAACTGTCACAATTTCACGAACCCCCTCCCACCGAAGCGTGACATCATTTGTGGACGGCCCCTTAAACAAAACAGTGTTTTGCCAAAAGTATTTTTCCCAAGTTTTATTCAAGAAATGAAAATAAAAAAAAAATGTAAGTCAGTTTTTAACAAATCAGACTTAAAGCATAGATTTCGATAAAATTCTTTTAAATTACGCTACAAACACGAAGATTAAATAACAGTGAAGTAAAATTTAATTCCTTGAAAAAAATGGTTTGCTTTTTAGGAAGAAAATCATTTTAAAAGCCTTTTTGATTATATAAATTAAAAGGTTTTTAATATATCGTAAAATATCACAAAATAAAGATTACTTTGGAATTCTTTGCACCACCCCGAAAATAATCAAAGGAAAAAAACTCAAAATTACGGCAATTTCATTTCAAGATTTCATAAAAAAGTTAAGATAACGTAACATCAATCTTTAAAAGCGTAACACATAGATAAAAATACACTTCTAGAAAAAAGTTTATTTTAACACTTTTTGACCGAAACAATATAAAGTAGAATGTTCGCAAGGTAAAAAATAACCTGCGTAATAAGATGAGGAACAAGTTCACTATTTGCATAGTGAAGGAACATTGCGTCACGAAAGAGGCCTAAAAGGTAGAAGTAGTTATGTAACCAGGACTTTTTCAAAATAATAAAAAAAGCCAGTCAGATTTAACTTTCAGCTTAGGTCTGGCTTTTCAACTAGAGTAATTATTTATCAGGAAACAGTAAAATAAGTTTAAATAATTTTCTTACGAACTAAGCTGCATTTTATGTCAAAGTTATGTTTGTGTTAAAAAGTTTGCATTCGTAGTGTACAATTAACACATATAGTGTTGTGAACAGAAGACATTTAGTAAAAAAAAAATATCAAAGATTTTCTCTATTTTGCAAATATTTGCTATGTTTCATTAAAGGTTAGCTATTTTTTTCGAAGTAAAATTATGTTTACAAGATTCTACTTTTCTGATTATGCACAAAATTATAATTAAATGCCTGCTTTTATTAGTATTAACATAGTTAAAATTAAATATCCTCTTTTACCTGTATTAGTAGAAATAATATTAAATATCTTGCCTCTACGAAAATGACTCAATTGTTTTAATGGTGTCAAATCTCGTCATTAACTCGCGAAGCATAGAAACCATTAAAACGGCCACCATCTTAAAAATTAAATCAAGAATAAAAATCCTTACACATACGTAGTTTTTAATGACTACAAGGATCATTCATGCCAAAACTCAAGAAAATCAAACCACGCGTTTGATCGTGACTGCGTAACAAACAAATTTACAGACAGACAGGCGGACTACCGGAAGATCGAGTTAAAACAGAAACCTCGATTTGCTCGGCTTCAGATATTTACTAGTAGTTCTGTGAACATTATACTTCGCTTCCCCCCAAAAAAAATATAAAAAATCTAATATTTTCTCTTCATCGCATTTTTTAAAAGCTTATCTAATGTTATTCATTTTGAAGACGGCATTGTTTGTAACGGACACCGGACATCATAATTAAATCTCAAGGAGATACACTTGTGTACAAAACTTTAGCACAATTCTTAAGGTGCGAATTTGGAGTCAATATGGATCAATTCGCAATCTGCTGAATTATCAAAAAAATCTATAGCTCTTTTAATCCGCTTATCTTTAAGCAGCTTATCAAACTATTTTGAAAAAGATTTCGCCAAAAATTCACAGAGAAAAATTCAATCTTAAATAAGTTATTTTAAAAAAATCATCGAGAAAATTTCACTATGAAATAGGCATCAAATTAAGATATAACTCACTTCGTTAGGAAAAAAAAATAGAATTCAAAATAAATTGACGATAAATATTACAATTTGGCACAAATATTTATATAAGCGAAAAAGCTTTCGTTGTTATACAGATCAGACGATTTATAAGGCAGGAGAAATTATCATGGCGGGATCGCATTTCTTGGCGAGAAGCGTCTGATAATTCCATTTAGGCTTAACAATTACAATCGAATTTTGAATGTTCTTAAAATTGCTGAGAGCGGCTCATAAGGTATAAAGGAAATTATTTAGATGGTGAATGAGTTTAAATATAAATTTAGAACCAAAAGATGGCCAAAGATTATAAAAATAGATAACACTTATTTAGCGGTATACGGATAAAGATACAAAGTGATAAGCGAACTGTGTTTATGATGATGATGATGAAGTTGTTTGATATGTATGCTCGCTCCTTGGCTGCTTTATCTCAAATTATCCTTAGATCAAATTCTGAGATCGCGAAACAAAGAAAAATTGAAAAAGTCAATGAAAGTAAAAAAAAAGTAGAAAAGAATTAAAGATTATCATGAATATGACGCAAAAATTTAAGAATGGCGAAAACCTGCTTTTTGGAATGTAAAGAGAAATCAAAAATCCATGAGAAATAAAGTGGGAAACAACCCATCTCCGCATGAAAAAAGTTTCTTTGAAGTTCAAAACGTTTACACTGAAAAAGTAAGTGTTCCAGGGTTTCCTCAACTTTGCATAAACTGCAAAAAGATGTAGATGTAAGTCGGAATCTGAAAAGTTTAGCACTGGTTGGATACGTTTTAGTACGGAATCGAGAAATTAGGACATCATTCTTGCGACTGGAAGGAAAAATTTGGAGTTGAGATCGGTTATCGCTTAAAAAATGAAATTCGTGATAGCATTTTGAATTTTTCCATTCATTTTTGGCTTCTTCTTGAATATAATTTTTCATAGAAAGTAGTAAATCTTCATGTGGTATCCATTGAGAGATCAGGGAGCTTGGTGCTTTACGAGCCAAGGAATCCACGTATTCGTTTTCAGTAATGCCTGCATGTCCAGGGGTCCAAACAAACTCGATGGATTGAATGTTTCCAATAATTTTGTAAATTTCATGGCCGAGGAATTTGATAACACTTTTGGAATGAATATTAGAACATTGTAGTGCTTTTAATACTGAGAGGCTATCACTTAGTAAAACGTAATGTTGATTATCGTTGATGAGATTATTGATAGCGATAAGTATTGCAAGGGCTTCACTAGTGAAAATGCTATTATATTTGGAAACGGAACCAGCCTTAGTCACTCCAGTTGTAAAATTTTTGGACGCTATGGAACAATTTACGTTAGATTTTGAAGCATCTGTTGCAATTATAATTTTGTATTTCCAGTATAAATTTTTATATTCGTTAAAAAGGGTTTGTACGATAGAATTTGAGTAGATCTTTGTTTGGAAAGGAAGAGTGTCCAAATAAAAACGAATTTTTTCCTGTTTTTGAAGAGGGGGATGAGGAGGAATTAAAAAAATTATGTCCATTCCCAGCTTATTAATTTGCTCCGAAAGTCGGATTGAGAGAGGAACTGGTTTTCTCAATCTTAATCGACGTGTTAAAGGACGAAGGTAATGAAACAGAGGAGAAATCTCGCCTAAAGATAAATTTTTTAAGAAGAAACGTTCGGCCAACATTCGTATACGTAACGATAAGAAAATTTGACCAGCTTCCTTCAAAAGGATAGGGATGGGCGTCCACTTGGGAAGTCCGGTGGCAAAACGCAAAGCAGTACGGTATAATATTTCAATAGTAAGGATTTCGCTTTTGCTAGACGTAATGAAAACATGGCATCCATATTCTAATTTGCTACGGATAGTTGCATTAACTATTTGTAATAAGTGAGTAGTTCTTGCTCCCCAAGAATTGGCTGCGATAGCTTTGAGTGCATTAAGTCGTTTAATAGTAGCCTTTTTAAGATGTAAGAAATGTTGTTTGAAACTAAGATTGGCAGAAAAAACCAGGCCTAGAATTTTGATATTAGAAGTCCAAGGAATATTTTGATTATATTACTTTAAATGGGAAGAAGGCATTTGTTTAAAATTGGAAAAATTAATGGCTTCGCACTTTTCAGTTTGGATATTGAGTTTCCATGTATCACACCATTGACTAATCTTGTTTAGAGAGAATTGCATATATTTGAGTGCAGAAGAGAGGTTTGAATCACTGCAGCATAATAAAATATCGTCAGCATAAATGAAACATTCCGTTTTGTGATGTATTGCTTCGAAAATATCCATCATGTAAGTGGTGAATAAAAAACCGCTTAAAACACTGCCTTGAGGAAACTGTGTTTATTTGCAACTCTGATGTCATAATCTTAATGTTGCCACTCACTCTTTTATTACCAATTAAGTTGATTAATATAATAATTATATATAATTAAAAAAACTATTTTATTATGGAATAAACATAAATAGAAATAAAATTTATGCACAGTTTTCTATTGCTTCAAGAAATATTTCTGCCAAATTTGAAGGAAATCGAACACCGCATTTAGTCGCCATCGCGTAACAAACTTACAGACAGACAAACACCAAACGCTGGAGTTAAAACGTAGACCTCGCTTCGCTCGGTCAATACAATATTATTCTGTATTTATGAAGTATTGCGTTTTACTAAGAGGTCATATGAATAAGAGAAGATTTTGTAAAAATTGGTATTTTTATTGGTTCAAGTGTGGCAGGAAGCGAACAGTTATTGAACTGGGATTTATCAGGCGTTTTTATTATCCGACCTATTCTTCTGTCACATTTGTGCTAGAGGGACAGTTTGTTACATTTCACCCCTATGAAACGACGAAAAAAATATTTGTGTTGTCCATTCAGAGAAATAGGCGGAAATAGAACGTTTTGGACGGAAGGAAATCTATCGATCAAAGCAACCAGTTTTGAAATTCTTTTCTGGAGAGTTACGAAAACCATTTAAGAATTTAGAAAAATAAATCTGTCTGAAGCAGAAAATGGTGTATTTATAACCACAAAGACACTTGTTTAGTCAATTTGAAGAAGTCTTTCTTTTAACAATGTGGTCTAGTAAAATATTTTCGTTTATAATGATTTGCAGTGACAACCAAACATGGATAAATTAAAAACCTTTTATAAGGTTGCCACAGATTGTAAGCAAATTACCAAACCGGCAACGCAGACATGAACAATTATTTTAGAAATGGATGGATATCAACTAAATGGCTAGAAAACTAATGTCTAACTGAGCAGGAGAAATATCAACTAATTGGCTTAGGCATAAACTGCGAATTGAAAGAAATTTCGATTCAGCTGTTTGTAGCAGTTAATTTCACTTTAAGGTTTTAAATACTGTGTGTTTTTATTCTTCGTTTATTATTATTGTTGTTCTTTGTCCACAAACAGGGAACCAAAATGGTAATATTTGCTATAAATGTTCTTTTGACGAATCCCTCTTGGCGTACAGAGAACCGAAATGGTAATATGTGCCTTTCATGTCCTTTTGACGAATCCCTCTTGGCGTACAGATAACCGAAATGGTAATATTTGCTTTAAATGTCCTTGTGACGAATCCCTCTTGGCGTACCAGTATGAAATAATTATTTGGCACAAATGTCTTGGCCTGACGAATCCCTCTTGGCGTGCAGAGAACCGAAATGGTAATTTTTGCTTTAAATGTCCTTTTGACGAATCCCTCTTGGCGTAAAGGAAAAATAAATAGCAGATTTTTAATTTCGTTTCACACCGTTGGGGTATCCCTATTTTCCTCCAGGTGCTAAGGGAAAAATCTGAGGAATACGGAGTTAATTTTTTTCATTTTCAGAGAGAAATCTAAATATATTTTTAGTAATTTACCATTCTATAATGTTTCTGTTCCTCTGCTGAGGTATATTTATTTTATTCCTTTTTTTAAACTTTGGGTTTCAGACTGAATTGAAAATCGAAAAATTTCGAATCTGCTAACGAATAATTAATATTTGCTATCTATTTTAGAAACGACTTTTTATTCCCTATTCGGTTCTATTGCTGAGAAAACTTGGTTTTTTTTTTATCTTTTTCCATTTATTCCCTACAAACTAAAAGACTTTTCTACCATACATTTCTACTTTCTTAATGCACAAAGCGATAAGGGAAGATATCTACTGGTTTCATAAAATATGGATAAAGTATTTCTTTTTTCTCCATGGTAGAAAATAGTCAGGACATCAATTATTTAAAGTTTAGCAAAGGAATCTTCTGCCGTTGGCACTGGTACCATTTATAGGAAAGAAGTATACGCACCAGAAAGCAGATAGTTTCTTTTATTTAAAAAGTTTTTCAAGATATTTCTCTATCTTTAAATTTTTGAACATATTTTGATCTCGTAGTCGATGCCAAATTACTGAAAACTTTTCCGTCCCTGGCTTTTTAACAGCAAAAATATATGCCAAGGAAATTTCGAAATTTTTAATTTGTTTCAATTTTAAGCAAATTTATCTGAAGATGTTGATTTTCCTTTTTGAAAGTAATATTTACCCAAAAAGTTAACCATACTGTTTCTTGTAAAGCAATGCAGTAGGAAACATCTTTTGTTTTATTTACAGAGCAGAATTTTTATCATAGTATTCAAATATATTATTAATATATTTGCATTACTTTTGTACCTCAATTCATAGCTTTAATGTATAATAGTCAAATTCTATTATTATTAAAGCTAAATAATAATAAATTTCTAGCAATAAAATGATAATAATTGCATGAATAGTCATATTTTCATGAGAAAATAGTCGCTACGATTAAATAAACTTTATATCAGCATAAAGAAATATTTTTAATTGTAGTCCACTTTCTACACAACTATGAAGATGCAAAATTTCCTTTTTTTTATCATTGCGTCAAAGAAATTAAAACCACTTGCTAAAAAAGTGATTATTTTAGAATAACAATAAAAAATAAAGAGCTGAAAATTAACCAATTAATATACTGATTCAAGTTAGAATTCGTGTTTACTCGGTTGAATGCATTGGAGGATTAATATCTATAAAGAATTGAAACATTTTAAATGAAATTCCTTCATTAATGAATTTTAAATAGTTGTTTAGGTCTAAATAAAATCGACAATTTTCATTTAAAACCCAAAACGATGAGAATTATAATGATACGCAATTTGATTAATGTAAGGTCTACTAATTGGAGATAGAATTATTGAAGATAGATTAAATAACATTTAAAATAATTACAATTATTGCTTCGATGTATAATTCAAAATCCTTCATAAACACAGTGTGAAAATCTAAACTTTCTTTTCTGGAATCAACCAAACTTAGAAGGTGGATAATTCAAATATCATTCTAGCGTCTTAAGAATAAAAATGCCTCCAAAAATGCAACTTCCATAAAAGAAACACTTTTAACCTTCAAGCAAAATTTTTATGTTATTTGACACATTTCTTAAACCTTCAAGCAAGAGAATTCATTACAAAAACCATCACGAATCATTCTTTACTGAAAATAAAATTAAAATCTATACTGTTAAGTTATTTTACCAAATGTACGATGCAGCGCCTTCACTTCATTCAGTGTTTTAGTATAAACACAAATATGCTGGACACGAATAACATTCAATTACTAAAGAGTTATGAGTATAAGCGGTAGTTTCAATTTTGAAGCAATATCTTAAACAAGGGAACCTAATTAAGAAATGAACATGTTATACTAAAACATTCTTTACTGAAA
>BGPR01002644.1:146649-159545 GCA_013235015.1 Araneus ventricosus
GTCTCCTTTTTAGGGTACGATGCTCTCGGTGATGCATTGTTAAGGGAAAGAGATGGCTGCATGTGTACTGAATTAATTTTGTCATGACAGTGACACCAATCGTTAATTAATCTTAAGACAATGCAGCTTTCAAAATTATAAACAATGTGGATTCGAGAGCAGTTTAACTCTTTCGGCCCTGATGGACGTATATGTCCCGTAGAATAGATTTCATTCTCTATTAATAATAAAAATAATAATCACGATGAAATTCCATTATTACATGGGTGTTTTCTTCTTTAAGTGTTCTTCAGGAATTAAAATTAATATTATTGTTCTTGAGGAATTAGTGCTAAAATTAATAAAATTATAATTAAAGAAATTTGGAAACGCTCTCAGATTGCAAATGGTAGACTTAAGTTTTTGAGCATGCACATTACTCAAGTTCAATTGGTCAATTTATTTTTTACATTTACAGTAAGTACAACTATATTAAGCTATACGTAGTGTAAAATAGTTCTTATTATTTTTATTAAGTAATAATTTATCCCTTTTAACATCAGATTTAAGAAATTCTGAATAAATTCTTTTTGTGGGCTTTATTGCCCCAATCGTATTTAAAAGTGAGACAATAAATCCCATCAGAAATCAAGTTACTACAACATTATTGTTACGAAGCTGTAAAGCTGTTTCCCTGACGTACTAATCTTCTGGAAGGAAAGAGAGATCAAGTTACTACAAGATTATTGTTACGAAGCTGTAACGTTGCTTCCCTGACATGCTAATCTTATGGAAGGAAAGAGAGATCAAGGAACACTTGTTCCGTTCTGTATTACTCCAGGCTTTTCAACAAGTTTATGAATACAGTTACCTTCAGTGACAGCAGATTTTTTTAAAGCAGATTTTTTTGCTTCAAGGTATTTTTTGAAAATGAAAATTAGCGCGATACGTAAGATATAGATGTTTTTAAAGAAATTTATTTAGGTTCATACAGTTTAATATGATATGGTATCTCTACCTCAGATTCAAACAACTTGAAGTAGTTGAATAGAGGAGAGAATTGGTTAATATATAAAAGATATGTTGTTGAAGAATAAAAAAATTTAGATATTTAAAATTCTTATTTGGAAATTTTTACTTGAGGAAAACTTATTTTATGCGATTCAGAATCAGGCATTTCCACAGAAACACGATGTTTGTAATTTTAAACTGTAATGAAACATAATAAATTCTTCATACTAGATGTACAAATCTTGAATTTAATTTTAGATAGAATATTTAAAAGATTCTTTTAAGTCATATATATGTGCTTCGTAGGAAAACTGACAGATTAAAAAAAATCAAACTTACAAACAAAATAAACGAAAAATATTTGTATGTGAAACCATATGGCCATTATAAAATGCTAAAACACAAAATATTAAGAAAAGAAACTTTTCGGAAATAATAGGCATATCGTTTTGATATGCATGATTAACTGTTATTTTGGACGTGTAGCAGTAACCTGTTACTCACTCAGATCAGCTAACTTAAACATAGCAGTGTTCTGGCGTAATAGTTGATTTTTACCACTAGATGGCTATGAAGGCAGAATTATGAAGCTTAAATAGTTACACACCACCTTTGCAGTCTGTCGGGTATAAGGAGATAGCAGCCGCATCACCAATTCTAAGACACTGGTTCAATCCCAAATTTAGAATTTGTTTTCTTCAGTACCGAAGTAAATTTCAATCAAAATTATTTATTAGATTAATAATGAAGCTTGTTAATTATGAGTTCCCCAATTAATTTACATTAAAGGACGATGAAAATATCTGAATGACATAAAAAAGGAAAACTTGTTGTGGTGAGTTTTTTTTTTGTCAGAACTGAGTTTTTCATCTGAAAAAGTCAACAAAAATATGGAAAATTGTAGGTATTTCAGGACCTTGAAATGAAGGAAGAGGGATTTTTTTTTCCCAAATATGCAAGTTTCCTGAAAGTTTTTTTAAGGTTTTCCTTTGACTTTTTTGCTTGGGAAGCCAGACCAATAAAACTATGAAAATGAAAATGATAAAACAAAAAATGAAAGGAAAAAGATGAAAGAACAAATCCGTCAGTGTTTAATAATAAAACTAACATAAAATATTACTAAAACATGAAATAGGCCACTGAGTTTTAATAAGTTTCGTTTGGTCTTGAAAGAAAGGATTCTGTGGTAGACTCTCTATTTTGAGAAGAGAACCCGGTAGATCTTGAAGAAGGATCTGAAAAGAATGAAGACTAAAGCAGTTCTGAATAGTGAGATGATAGGCTTCCAGAAGAGGAAGCTGAGAAGTTGAATGTTGAACTGGAAGGAACAAGCCATCTCCCAAGAAAAGTTGGAGAGATATAAGAAGACGCAGGATGGAGGGGATTAACTGGTTTGGACAGTTTAAATTCAAAGCCAGACTCCTGGAATCGACCACAAATTGCGAGTATTGAAGCTGCATCAACCACCTTATTACCATATCTGACGTCAACTTCCGTAGTATTATAGTTAAAACTGTGTGTAAAGGGAAGGTCAGGAGTCATTTGAGTTCACAACATACCAAATATCCACTGGCGCCAGGCATATTTACGGCCAACCCACGTAAAAGCTCTATTTATTTTAATGTAAATGTTTGTGTTGTCTTCTAGTAACATACCCAGATATCTTCTAAAATGTGAGAATAAGACTGAAATAGTATTAGCACTTCAATATAAGTTACCTTATAAACGTTATTAAATAATCTACAAACATATACGCTGCCTGGTAGAAAGAATCATTAAGTAAGTCACCAAAAAGTAAAGAAACGTTACCAGACATCCTTGACAATTTTATTTTTTCCAACAAAATCTCCACCAATGATGCGCAACTCCCATCGTTTTATCAGCGCTCAATTCATGCATAAGTTCGTTTAGGTTTGCTGTCTCTACTCCCCAGGCAGGACTTCGTGTTGAACGTCGTCATCATCTGCCGAAGTGTTTGCCTCCAAGATGTTGTTTTGTGGACCATAGATGAAAATCAGCAGAATGAAGTCAGTTTGTCAGTCACTGCAACATCCTGCCCATTGAACTTAGCTAAGCATTTTCATCTGAAGACGTGTGAGATGACATTGAACACAGTCTGTGAGACAAGCCAAGGAATTTTATGCAGCTGGAATTGGGGCTGACAAAACGATAGGATGAGCATCAACGAGTGAACAGAATTATAGCTGAAAAATAAGAGAATTATTTCCAAGTAGTTATTATGGTAAATAATTTTTTCTTATCTCTGACTTACCAGGACTAGTAGATGGTAATTTCTGTTGCTGATGAAAATATAAATAATTTTGAGATTTATATTTTTTGCTTTTAGTCTGTGCCTAGGGCCTGTATTTTGTCTTGAGGAAATTCCTTAGCTGTATTATTAAGTGCCAAAATTCATCTGGGTTAATATTATAGAAGATTGTCTGATTTTTTTCTCCAACTAAAGATCCTGTCTTGCCGGCTGGTAACAATTTTTTCTCCATATGGAACTGTCACTTAAATGATGTCACACTTTTTTCCATTAATTTTGACCCCATCCCCCCTTTGTCACAAACTGTCACACTTCTGTACCTCCCTTGTCACATATCTTTCATCTTCTTGCCAAGCATAAACTTGTAGTTCAAGTAAAGCACTACGTTATGATCCTTATTTAAATTTTGTTTTTAAACTTTAACTGCATCAATGGGCTTTATGACATTTATAGTATATATATAATGATTAATGTACTTATTTTATGAAATAAGATTAAGGCTAACAAAACTATAAACATACAATGATAATAAAAATAATAAACTCTCAAGAAATAATTGTAAACAGTAAGTATTTTTTGGAACGAGATGGAATTTGATATATTTTGCTTTAAATCCTCTTTGCTACTTGAAGATAAAATATATATTAAACAATTGATTTCACCCCAAAAAAAGAGCCTCAATAGATCTAATATATTTATTGCCACGTTCTACTCCTGGGTAGGGCGACGTATCTTTTGTTGGACATTTCTAGAGTGTGACGGGGAGGTTTTCTTCTAATGGTAATTTCTGCTACTACCATGTTACAGAATCTACCATGGTCGCATTTCATTTGAAAGAAAGGAATATAGATAGAAAAAAATCATAGAAAGTTGTTTTATTGGTCACCCTCAATTCTGGTAAATCTCAAATAACTTTAAAAATTTAATCTCTGATTTTAAATGTTTTTATTTTAACCAAGTGAGTGGTATACATAACTTCTTGTGCCCCTCCCTCCCTTGTCACCATCACAATTTCCAGAACCTCCACCGAAGCGTGACATCGTTTTGTGGACGGCCCCTTAAACAAAACCAGTGTTTTGCCATGAAAGTAACACTACAGAGTTTATTCAAGAAATACAATGCAAAAAAAAATGTAGAACAATTTTTTTAACAAATCAGACTTAAAAGCATAGATTTCGATAAATTCTTAAATTACGCTACAAACACGAAGATTAAACCATAGGTGAAGTAATTTAGATCATATGAAAAAATGGTTTGCTTTTTTAGGAAGGAAAATCATTTTGATTATATAAATTAAAGGTTTTTAATATATAATAAATATCACAAAATAAATTCACTGGGGTCTTTGCACCACTGAAAATAATCAAGGAAAAAACTCAGAAATTAGTACAGCGTTTCATTTCCGTTTCTTTTAAAATTGAATAACGTAAACATCGATAAAGCAACAACACATGATAAAAATACACTTCAGAAAAAGTTTATTTTAACGCGCTTTTTTGATGAGAACAATATAAAGTAGAATGTTCATAGGTAAAATGCGTAATAGATGAGAACAGTTCACTATTTATGAGCAGAAGGAACATTACATCACGAAAAGGCCTAAAAGTTAAAAGTAGTTACAACAACCGGACTTTTTTCAAATAATAAAAAACCAGTCAGATTTAACTTTCAACCGCAGATTCACAAACTTTCAGCCTGAAATAATTATTTATCGAAATGTAGTAAAATAGTTTAATATATCTTACGAACTAAGCTGCATTTCTTATTCAAAGTTAATAGCATGTTAAAAGTTTGCATTCGATGTTCAATTAACACATACTAATTAATTTGTGAACAGAAGGCATTAGTAAAAAAAAATATCAAGATTTTCTCTATTTGCAGATATTTCCTTTGTATATTTCGGTAAAAGGTTAACTCTTTTTTCGAGTAGGAATTATATGTTTTAAGATTCTTTCTGATTATGCACAAATTCTCAAATTAATTACCTTTATTAAATGACAACATGGTTAAGAATTAATATCTCTTTTCATTAGTAAATAGCCTTCAAATATCGCACTCACTACGAAAAATAAATAATTGTTTTAATAGTGTCAATCTCGTCATTAACTCATAAAGCCACTTTAAAACCATTGTATACCATGCAAAAATTAAATCAAGAATAAAAATCTACATACGTAGTTTTTAATGACTACAAGGATCATTAAATACTAAATAAGAAAAATCGACCGCGTTTGATCGTATAAAACAATTTACAGACAGACAGGCAGGATACCGGAAGATCAGGTTAAAGCAAAACCTCAGTTGCTCTATTTCAGATGTTACACTAATTGATTCTGAACATTACTTCCCCAAAAAAATATAAAAAATCATATTTTCTCTCTTCATTTTTTTTAGAAAACATCTAATGTTATTTCATTTGAGGAACCCCATTGTTTGTAACGGACACCGGACATCTTAATTAAATCTAAAGGGATACGCGTGCTAAAACTTAGCTATAATTCTTAAGGGTGCGAATTTGGGAGTCAATATGGATCAATTACACTTGTCACGAATTATCAAAAAAAAATCTATACAGCTCATACTTTTTAATCACAACATCTTTTGCAACGAAACATCAAAATATATTACTGAAAAAGTTTTGAGAAACCAGAAAAACAAATACCAAATATAGTTATTTTAAAAAATCATCAGAAAATTCTATGAAATAGGCATCAAAATTCTCTAACTCGCTACCCAGGAAAAAAATAATTCAAAATGATTGACGATAAATCTGCCTATTTAACAAATATTTATATAAACGAAAAAGAAAGCTTTCGTTGTTATGAATCAGACGGATATTTATAAAGTGGGAGAAATTATCATGGCGAGATCGCATTTCTTGGCGAGAAACTCCTGATAATTCATTAGACTTAACAATTGAAATGAATTTTGAATATTAACTTAGAATTTGCTGAGAACTCTGCAGGTATAAGAAATTGCTAGATGGTGGAATGAACAAATATAAACATTTATAGAGACAAAAGGTAGTAAAGATTATAAAATAGATAACCTTATTTAACAGTATAGGATAAAGATACTGAAGTGATAAGCAGGCATGAAGCATTTATGATGATGATGAGTTGTTTGATATATTGTGCTCATCATGGCTGCTTTTGTATACTCAGAATTATCAATAGATCAAATTCTGAGGATCATGAAACAAAAGAAAAATTGAAAAAATTGATATAAAAAAAAGTAGAAAAGAATTAAGATTATCATGAATATGACATAAGAATTTAAGAATGGCGAAAAGCCTGCTTTTGCGAATGTAAAGAGAAATCAGAATCCTTGGCGCAAAGTGAAACAAACCCATCTCGCATGAAAAAAGTTTCTTTGGGGATTTCCGCAACGTTTACTGAAAAGTAAGTGTTCCGGGTTTCCTCAAGCACATAAACTGCTGAATGTGATGTAAGTCAGGATTCTGAAAAGATTGCCCTGGTTGGATGGTACGTTTAGTGCGGAATCGAGGGAGTATAGGACATGTTCTTTTACGACTTGGAAGGGAAAAAATTTGGAACAGTCGGTTATCAGCAAAATGCAGAATAGTAGCATTTTGAATTTTCCGTCATTTGGCTTCTTCTTGAACCTCAATTTTATAAGAAATGACAAATCTTCATGTAGGCATCCGTGAGAGATCTCCAGGGGGAGCTTGGTGCTTTTACATTGTGAGTCGTATTCGTTTTCAACAATGCCTGCATCAGAGATTGACAAACTCAGATGGATTAGATATTGTATTTTATAGAAATTTCCTTTGGCCGAAGAGATTGCTTTTGGAATGAATATTAGAACATTACAGTGCTTTTACAATACTGAAACTATCATAGTAAAACCAATGTGGATTATCGTTGAAAGATTATTGATGAAATGAAACTCTTGAGAGCTTCACTAATGCGAAAATATAATATATTTAGGAAACCGTTGGCATTAGTCACTCCAGTTGTAAAAATTTTGGACGCATGGAACAATTTGCATTTGGAAGCATCTGTTGCAATTATAATTTTGTTCCAATGCAAATTTACCTGTAACATTCAGGTTTGTACGATAGATTTGGTAGATCTTTGTTTTTGGAAGAAGGAAGAGTGTCAAATAGTAGATTTTTTATATTTTTTGAAGAGGGGGGGATGAGGAGAATTAAAAAATTATATTCATTCCAAAATTTTGCTCCGAAAGTCGGATTGAGAGGAACTGGTTTCTGTAATCTAATCGGCGTGTTAAGGATGAAGAGTAATGAAACAGAGGGAGAAATCAAAGGCCAAATTTTTAGAAAAGCGTTCAATGTGATAAAACTATACGTAATGATAAGAAGAATTTGACCAGCTTCTTAAAGAGGATAGGGATGGGCATCACTTGGGAGATGGGTAAGCGGAAACATAAACGGTACGTATATTTCAATAGTAGTTCTTTTTTGCTTAGACGTAATCTGTTCCTAATTTGCTACGGATAGTTGCATTAATATTTGTAATAAGTGATGGTTCTTGCTCCCCAAAGAACACGATATAGCTTTGAGTGCATTCAGTCGTTTAATAGCCACTTTTTAAGATGTAAGAAATGTTGTTTTATTGAAAACTTAAGATTGGCGAAAAAACCAGGCTGTGATATTAAGAACTCAAGGAATATTTTGATTATATTAAATGGGAAGAAAACATTGTTTAAAGGTGGAAAAATTAATGGCTATACTTTTCAGTTGAATCGTGAGTTTTCCATATCACACCATTGACAATCTTGTTTGAAAATTGCCTCATTTGGAGTGCAGAAGAGAGGTTTGAATGCTGCAGCATATCTAAATATCATCAGCATAAATGAAACGACATTCCGTTTTGTGATAGCAAAATATCCATCTATGATGGCAAGATTCTAAAAAAAATAACTTAAACCTTGCAGCGAGGAAACTGTGTTTACTTTACAGCTCTAGTCATCGCGACTCTTAATGTTGCCTCACTCTTTTGGCCTGATGGGATTATTAATATAATAGTATTACTCTTTCAAAAATTAAAAAAACATTACAAGATAAACGAAATAGGTATGCACGGATTTTCTATGCCTTTAAAGAAATATTTCTACTAGTTGAAATCGAACACCGCATTTTGTGATCATATCATATAACTTACAGACAGAATAGTGCTTGCTGATTAAAACGTAGACCTCACTTCGCTCGTTAATACAATATTCTGTATTGCGCAAGAAGTATTGCGTTTACTAAGAGAATCATATGAATAGAAGATTTTTATAAAATTAGTATTTTTTAGTTCCAAGTGGCAGGAAGCCGTGGATGACAGATTCAGAAGGATTTATCAAGGCGTTTTTATTATCATTATTCTTCTCATTTGTGCTGAAGGGACATGATTTGTTACATTTCCCCTAACCAGAACGACAGAAAAAAATATTTGTCCCTTTCAGAGAAATGAAATAGACATTTTAAAAGGACGGAGAATCTGATCAAGCAACCAGTTTGATACTTTTGAAATTGCAACCATTTGTTAGAAAAATGAAATCATCTGAAGCAAAATAGACAACATTTATAACTACAAAGACACTTGTTTAGAATCCATTTGTGAAAGTCTTTCTTTATAATGTGGTCTAAGTAAAAATGTTTTCATAATTTGTGATTTTACGGTGACAACCAAACATGGATAAGAACAAAACCTTTTATAAGGTTGCACAGTTATAACAATTCACCGACCGGCAAAAAACGCAGACATGAACAATTATTTTAGAAAACGGTGGACCTCAACTAAACTAACCGAAAACTAATGTCAACACAAAGGGCAGGAGAAATATCAAACTGGTGGCAGGCGTAAACTGGAATTGTGAAAGAATTTCAGTTCAGCTGTTTGCTTAGCAGTTAATTTCACTTTAAAGTTTTGTGTATTGTTTTTTGTTTGTATTATGTATTGTTGTTTCTTTTGTCCACAAACGAGAACCAAAAATAGTAAATATTTACTATAAATGTTCTTTTGACAGATCCCTCTTGGCATTTGAAGGAACCGAAATGGTATGTATTGCCTAATGTCCTTTTTGACCTCTTGGCGTACAGAAGAACTGAAATGGTAATATTTGCTTTATATCCTTTTGACGAATCCCTCTTGGCGTACCAGTATGAAATAATTATTTGGCACAAATGTCTTGGCCTGACGAATCCTCTTGGTGAGGAGAACCGAAATGGTAATATTTGGCACCATGTCACTGACAGATCCCTCTGGCGTGCAGAAGGCCGAAGAATGGTAATGTTGCTTTACATGTCTTTTGAGTGAATCCTCTTGGCGTTGAAGGGGCCAAGTAATTTGCTTCAAGTATCTTTGGTAGATCCCACCTCTTGGCGTAAAGGAAAAATAAATATGATTTTTAATTTCGTTTCGTTAGAGCCTCCTATTTTCCTCAGGTATAAGGAAAAAATCTGAGGAATACGAATTTTTCGACTTTCAGAGAGAAATCTAAATATTTTTAGTAATTTACCATTCTCTTTCATCTGTTCTGTTCCTCTGCTGAAGTATTTATTTTATTCTTTTTAAACTGGGTTTCAGACTAGTTAATCAGAAAAATTTCAGATCTGCCTGCTCTGAATAATTAATATTTGCTATCTATTTTAGAAACGACTTTTTATTCCCTATCGGTTCTATTGCTAGAAAACGGCGTTTTTTTTTATCTTTTTCATTTATTCCTACAAGCTAAAGAAACTTTTCTACCCATTTTCTTATGCACAAAGCGATAAGGAAGATATCTGCTGGTTTTCATAAAATGCTGGATAAGTATTTCTTTTTTCTCCCATAGTAGAAAGATAGTCAGGACATCAATTATTTAAGTTGCTTAAAGGAATCTTTACCCACGATTGGCACTGTTACCATTATAGGAAAAAGAAGTATAACCTGAAAGAAGATAGTTTCTTTTATTTAAAAGTTTTCAGATACTATAAATTTTAGAACATCTTTGATCTATTAGTCGATGCTAGAATTACTGGCTTTTCAATCCTGGCTTTTAGCAATAAAATATATACCAAGGAAATTTCAAAATTTTTTAATTTGTTTTTCTAATTTTTTTAAACAAATTTATCTGAAGATGTTAGTTTCCTTTTTTTTTAAGAAAATGTCTTTACTAAAGTTATATACCTGTTTCTTGTAGAAAGCAATATTTGGTAAAACATGTTTTTTATTTGAGCAAATTTTTATCTTAGTATTCGACAAATATAACTATTAATATATTTTGCGTACTTTATTACCTCAATTCATAGCTTGTATAACTGTCCATTCTATTATTATTATGCAAGCTAAATAATAATAAATTTCTAATAAAAGCAGTATTAAATTGCACTTGAATAGTCATCATTTTATATTGAGAAAATAGTCGCTACGATTAATAAACTTTATATCAGCACGCAAAAGAAACTTTTAATTGTAGTCACTCTCTACCTTTATGAAAGTGCAAGAATTTTATTTTTTATGTTGCATGTCAAGAAATTAAAACCACTTGCTAAAAAAAGTGAGTTATTTTGAAATATAATATAAAAAAATAAAAAGGCTGAGAATTAACCAAAATTAATGCATTCAGTTAGAATTCTATTTACTCGGTTGAATGGGAGGATTAATATCTATAAAGAATTTGAGCATTTTAAATGAGAAATTCCTTCATTAATGAATTTTAGAATATAGACATTTTAGATTCTAAAATAAAATCGACAATTTTCATTTGCATTCAAAACGAGTAAAGAATTATAATGATACAATTTATTAATGCTGAGTCTACTATTGGGAGATAGAATTATTGAAGAAGATAGATTATTCAACATTAAAATGAGTACAATTATTGCTTCGATGCTATAATTTAAATCCTTCCTGCTTACAGTGTGAAAATCTAACTTTTCTTTTCTGGAATCGCATGTAAACTTAGTAGGGAGATAACATTCGATGTTCTGCGTCTTTAGAAATAAAAACCCAAGTAAAGATTCATAAAGAAACACTTTTAACATTAACCAAAATTTAATTTATTTATTTGTTTCTATAAAACCTCAAAAAAGAGATTCATTACAAAAATCCAGCAGCACGTAATCATTCTTTGACTAAAATAAAATTAACCTGCTTATAGAATTATTTTACCAAATTTAGACGCGCTTCATATCATTCAGTGTTTTAGTATAAACAAAATATGCTGGACACGAAGCATTCAATTACTAAGGATAAAAGAGGTAGTTTCAATTTGATCAATGTCTTATAAGCAAGGAACAATTGAATAGACATCATTTAATAAAACATTCTGCTGAAAAAGTAAATTAAAATATGTATTGATAAATTATTTTTTACCAAATTTAAGATGGGTTACCCTTCCTTCAGTGTTTTAGTACAAATCGAAATATGGGCTGGATCAACATTCAATTACTGAAAGTTATGAATAAAGACGGAAGTTTCAATTCTGATGAAGTCTTGAAACACAAGCCAGAACAAGTAAGACATTCTTTAAGAATTACTGAATTAAATCTTATTTTAAGATTATTTTGTACCAAATTTAAGATGAGCCTTACCTTCTTGTTAATTTTTCAGAACAAGAATATGCTGGACAATAACATTCAATTGCGAAGAGATTATACAGTACAAAGCGGAGCTTGTTCATTGGAAGAGTCTTAAACACAGGAACCCTAATTGAAATGCTTGCCAAACCGTTAAGATTAGGGTCTATCTTGATACTTGTCCTTTTTCCAGGTTTCGATGTCTCCTTTTGCAGGGTACGATGTCTCAGTGATGCATTGTAGGGGAAAGAAGATATTACATTAACTGCTGCTGAATTAATTTTGTCATGACAGTGGCACCAATCGTTAATTAATCTCTCTTTTAAGGAATGATGCCTTTCAAAATTACTCAAGAAATGTGGATTCGAGAGCAGTTTAACTCTTTCGTACACAGTGGACATACTCGTCCGGAGATTGAACACATTCCCTATTAATAATAATAATAATAACAATAATAATAATAGCAAAATAATAATAATAATATAATAATAATAATAATAATAATAATAATAATAATATTATATGTAAATAATAATAATATATATAATAATAATAATATTAATAATAATAATAATAATAATTACCATTAGATCCACACTTTTACCTTAGTTATTTATGCTTTCAGTGTTCTTAGAATTAGTAACAAAATTAATAAGTATAATTAAAGAAATTTGGAAACGTCAATTGCAAATGAGTGAATTTAGGTTTTGAGCAGGTAGTACTCAAGTTACATTTAATTAATTTCTTTTTTACTTGTTTAATTACAACTATATTAAAGCTAGCCAAGCGTGTAAATTCCTCATTTTATTAAAATAATATTGTCATTTTAACGTTTAGAAATTTTGAATAAATTCTTTTTTGAATTTATTATCATTCGTATTGCTGTGAATATGCAACTCATCAGAAATCAAGTTACAAGTTATTATTTACGAGCTGTAAAGTTGTTTCCCTGACATGCACATGTAATACTGGAAGGAAAGAGAATCAGAGATTACACAATTGTGTTACAAGCTCTAAGTTGTTTCCACAGCATATTAAATATTGGAAGGAAGAAAGAGATCAAGACTACTTACCAGTTATTATTTGGCTGTAAAGAAGTTTCCT
>BGPR01002645.1:0-59460 GCA_013235015.1 Araneus ventricosus
ATTAAATGGAGTATGTTCAACTTTTCTTTTATTTATTTTAATAAAATAAGAGAAGTTATTTTAACAATCAAAATATGCATCATGAAACTCACTAGAATCTCAGTAAAAGAAGCAAACAAAGTTTCTCAATCAATGTTTAAAAAACTACAGATGAAAGATTACAATGATAGCATTTCTAAACAAGCAATTATATAAAACAGTAAATAAAAAAGATTAAATTTCACATCATTTCTATCAGAAATTTACCACTGAAATAATTTCCTAAGTTATATTAAATTTCAATTTGAAAATTTTAAATCTCAAATTATTTTCCGATTTCTTTAAATTTCTAAAACATAGCATAAAACTATGTTCTAATATATGAACATGTTGTCTGGTTGAAAACTATAATAATTCCAACCAAAATCCTTTGCAACTTTAATATAAAGAAGTATTTATTATTTAGATGATCGACTATAATTTTACTAACATAAGTTAACTTGTAATTTTAAAAAAACAGCAAAATAATTATAATATTAATAAATTCGGGCAGGAAAAATAATTCTACTTTATAAAAATACAGGTAAACAATTTTCACACAACTTCTTGTCAAATTTTTACCTTTATAAAAGTGTAAACATCATCTACTTCTTGCTGAGAAAAAACGGCTTTGACTAAGTCATCATAAAATACACTTCGCACTATATTTTTACGATTAGTATCCTCCAGTTCCTGTTTTAAAAAAAGAAAACTATTAAAATTCTTACCAAATAAACTATTGAATTTTACAAAATTTTAAAGAAAATTCCAAATTAGCAATTACAGTAATGTATATTCACAAATTAAATACATTAACAAATACTAAACTGAACTGTATTTACAAATTGAAGCACAATACAGGAATATTTATCAATTATTCACAAAGCAAAATTATCTACTATAACTCTTGAACAAATAAGAGTAAGCATATTTAAAACAGTTGCATTAAAAAAATAATTTTTATTTTGCAATATTTTCATTTGTTTTAGCTTGCTTTCCTTTGTACCATATTCATTGAAAAAAAATATCTTAAATATAAACCCTGAATTTTTTTACTACTTTATGAAAATAATATATGTATATAATAATATATATCTTCAATTACAATAACGCCTCTTTTGACAATGTAAAATTTAAAAAACAGCTAAATGTTTGTGTGACAAAGACTCAGTTTCTCAATTTATTGACAAAAATTCTGGCCATATTGTTACTGGTAATCTAGACATAGTAGAGAATACAGATCTTAAAAATATCATGTTAAAAGATCCAAAATTTAGACCGATTTTTCCGAGTTTCTCTTCCTTTCATATTACATAAATTACTGAAAAATATTGATGATTTCTGTTTACAAACTTCTAATGCTTTTTCCTTCCCCATTGAATTTTTCATTGAGTGGAAATGGAATCTTTATTACCTTTTAAAAAGTCTTATCTCCCTCCAGTATTATAATTCCAATTGTTTTCATTCTTTTAACTTTTCTAATATTAAAATTGCTATTGAAGATTTAAAAAGTAATTTCATCATCACTCCAATTGACAAAGCTTCCAATAACAATGCTTTTATATGCAAACAGCATTACTGCAATCTTCTGGATAAGGAACTTCAAAATTCAGCAACACACAAAAAGTCCAACTTTAATATGAGTATAATTACCAAAAAAAATCTTGCTTTCTATAAACTCTTCAAAATTAAGAAATATAATTTATGCTTTCCTTACATTACTATTAATCCAAAATTCTACAAAATCCTATTTCTCATTGTTTTATCATTTGTGGAATTTCTTCATACATGAAGCAACCTGGATACATTTTCTTTAATCTGTTTAAAAAAATTACTGAATATCATCTGTTCAGAAGGTTTCACTTGGATCATTATCAATAATAATCCGGTTATTGATTTCATTCACAATAATAAAGACAGTATTTCTTTTATGGAGACTTTCGACTTCAAAGATCTTTTTACAAGCATTTCTTTAGTCACTCTTCAAGAGGTGCTACTCTTATTTTTTTTATTACAAAAATATTCTCAATATTTGTTTTGAGTATTGGGATAAATTATGTAATTTTGCATATTTAATAATTTTATTTACAATGGAGAAAGTTTTTTTCTCCAAACTCATGGCATTCCAGAGGATCTTCTATTACAGATAACTTTTTCCTTCATTATTTTGAAAATAATTATTTATGTTTTCATCCTCAGGCTTTCAGATATGTAGATGATCTTATTGTTTTTAATCATGGAACTATTAATAATACGTGGCAAAATATTTATCCTTAACAAACAGTAATCAGTTTAAAGGGGATTTTTTAGATCTGGATATTAAACATGTTGTTAATAACGTTTGTATAGATATGTATCACAAAAGAAAGGATTTTAATTTTAATATCAACTGACTTTCCTATTTGTCTTCGAATATCTCTATTAAGATTTATAGAAACACAATTCTCACTCAATTTTCTCATATTAAATCTATTTGTTCAAATGAAAATTCAAAATCGAAACAATCAAAGCTTTTGTTTGATCAACTTTTAAAAAATGGTATTCCTGAAAACTTTGTGTGACGATATCTCAAGCAGTGAATTAGGGGCTATCAGCAAGGCCTTTTTCTCCTTATCTTCCTCTCTTTTGGCAACAACAATAACTGGTTTGACGACATTTCCTCAGGCGACTTACAGCCTTGTGTGCTTATTCATGGTGGTAAGCCTTTTCCTTTTTTTTCTCTTTTATTGTTTTGTGAATATTACTGTATTATTTTTAATCTACAGTCTTATGTATTCAGATTTTTTGCTTTCGATCTTTTAAATCATCTTCATTGTACTTGTGTTTTATTGCAGAAATTTTCAATTTTTAATTGTCTTGTGCTTGTTGAGGGGATAGCAACAAAATTTTTACATTTTTTCGTATGTCATTAGCAGAAAAAAGCACTTATTAATATCATAGGCTGGCTTCTCTTCCTGACGAGTGGCTCACCATGATATTTTTCAATTTATTAAATTTTTGTCCTTTGTTTCTTGTATGTTTTTGAATTTTTGTCTTTTGTTTGTTTTGTTATATAATTATATATATACACTCATAAAACTTAATCATGTATCCATTTGAATAACAAAAATCATTTAACTTTGGCTATTCACTAAAAAATAATTAACCACATGTGCAATTTAATTTTTAAAGAACACAAAAATAATGTAAAAAAAATTACAACCAAGTCATGATTAACCAAATTTCTAAACAAACAATTATGTCTAATTGAAATTTAAATAATTGATCATTCATTTTTTGTAAAAATGAATACTTAAGTAGAATTTTTTTACTCTGATGATTATAAATTCATTTAAATCATTTCTACCAATCAACAGTTTTCTATATACACTTTTTAAATCATTTCCCATAATACTTTCTATTTTTAATTACAAATGATTTTACTTATATTGTTTTTCATGTATTAATAATTTTTGCCAATTAACAAAACACAAAATTAAAAAAGGAAATATTTACAGTTTCAATTGGAAGTCGACACAATAATAAATTGCATAAATATGACAAGGTTCAAATTTACTAGAAATAAAAGTTATTCATTCATAATAAAAGTTTGCTATGTACATAATAAACATTTATATAACTCAATGACTCATATAAAAATTTAATAAAATAAAACTTAAAGCATAAATTACCTGAACAACACGCAATCTCTGCTTCATACGTAATTGTTCAATTGTACTGTTAGTTATAAAACCATATTGAGCATAGGCATCCTTTATCAGCTTTGACACATGGATTCTCTGAAAAATGCATTTTATAATCAATTTAATCACTCATTGTAACTTTTACAGAACAATACTTGATATACAATTTTGAAGAAGCATATATTTTTCTACATAAGCCTTATATGCAGATAAGTAGTAATTTTTTTACAGTTTTTATTGAAAAGCATATGAAGAAAATCCTAAAAGTATTATTTACCAGCTTCAACAAATCTACAGTTTAATTTTTTTTTCACTCACTTCAAAAAACACATGAATGAAAGCTTTTATAAAAAGTATCCCACAACCCATCAATGAAAAAAATATTTCCACGATTGCAAAGACACAAAACAAAGTAGTAAAAAGAAATACTAATTAAAGATTAAGCAAAAAGAAATTATGTTAGAATGCTTATTTGTATCAACTTGAATGAAATGTTTAAAATCCAGATGGCTTTTGGTATGACTTTTGCTTACTTATATATATATATATATATAAAAAAAAAATTACAGGAGTTTTCTGTCAATGCCTTTACAACCCCAAAGTAATGCAAGCCACCTCACTAAACATCAGAACACTTATGTTAATTTGATTTTATTAATTACCCATTTTGAAACAGCACTAATGCTATTTTGGGATGGGCCTAATAATTTTGAACTGCAAGCAGATAACAAAGATGATAACTGAGATGGCACCCCCCTCTCTAAACTTCAGCACCACACCAGTGAGAGGATATTTGACCTATGACATCAGAGTTAGCATACACACGGTGAATTCGAACCAAGAACCCTCCAGTGAGGTCTTGCCACTAGGCAGAGGTTCCCAATCTGTGGTACGCATACCCCTGGGGGTATGCAAAATCAATTTTTTTAATGGCGGAAACAAGAAAACATAAGGGGTTAAAAAAGTTAGATAAGTTTTTTTTTATCTCCGAGTAAATACTTACTATTTAAAAACTATACCACTCGGATAGTTGATTATTATGAAGTGTAATATTTAGCTATACTTGTAAGTTAAAACGAAATAATAATAATACTGGTTTCATTTGCTTTGGCATTGAACCAATACTATTGTAAAAATGGAATAAAATGTAAAATCAAAAATAAATTTTGCAAATGTTATTAATTCAAGTCATTTCACTTTTAAGCTAATTTGAGCTAACCTTAACATTATTGATAAAAACCTGAACAAATGGATGGTTGGGGATACACAAAAACACAAAAAGAATAATCAAGGGGTATGCAAAAACAAAAATAATCAAGGATTATGCAAAAACAAAAAGAATAAACAAGGGATATGCGAAAACAAAAAGAATAATCAAAGGGGTATGTGAGGGAAAAAAGGTTAGGAACCCCTGCAATAGGCTAAAGAGTGCTAAGGAGTCCTGATTTAGAATATGCCTTTCTTTTTTTTTTCAGGAAAAAATGTAATAAGCAAACTTAAACAGAAGAAAAAAAAATTCAAGAAGCCACAGTATGCTGAAGTCAAATAGGTTCCACTTTAGCTTAAAAATCAATATGCTTCTTTATTAATTAATTAATTTTAAAATTACTTAATTTATAATTAAAATTTCAAGAAGTATATTCATACCCTTTTCTCATACTCAGGAACAAAGTTTTGATAACTGATAAAAGAAGAATCCTCCTCTCGGCATACCACACTACTCAAATAATCACTTAAAACAGTCATTGCTTCTCCATCATCATTTGCTGCCAGCAATTCAATCCTGTTTGCTTCTAAAACTTTCAATGCTATTTGAAAGACAACCTACAAAAACATTATGAATCTCAAGCATCAATGGTGAAATATTTGATGAAATATCAATAGAAAATATTAAATACAATATAAATATACTTAGAAATAAATTTTTTCAAGAAAATATTTGTCATTTATTAGAATAAATAAAATAAAGCAGTTATATGAAGTTTATATTCAATATATTTTGATTTATTTCAGTTTTAATTAATTGTTAATAAGAAAAAAATAGTTTCAATTCATTGTACAAATATAGAAAATTATTTTATGTCACATTTTTAAATCCACAAAACAAAAAAAGATACTGATACTATGTATATCTCTCAAAAGCTACATTGTGATGAATGTCGTGGCTAATGAAGATTTCTATAAATTTTCACCAGTTTTTGACATTAAATAAACAAAAATTTCACAGTATTTCATAAAATCAATATTAAACTTTTTCAGTAAATATGAAGCATTTCAGATACAAAAAAGAAGCAAGACTTGAAAAATACTAAAAGATTATTGCAAAAGTTAGGAATCATATAATTATTTTTTCTTTATGTCATATAAAAAAGAGAAATTTATATGTTAAAATCTTACCTTAGCACCATCATAGAAGAAACAATCGACAATATTAACAGCAGAATTAAAAGGTATCACACTGAAAAAAGTATAAAGCAATTAGAGACATTAATTAAGAAAAGTTAAAGTCAACAAACAACTATTTACAAAGTAAAAATTTTTTCTCACCTTAAAAATATTGTCAAAAACCATGATAAAGAGATCATAGATAAGACACCAAATGGTACTAATTTCGCATGAACATCAGGAAGATGCTCACTAGTTAAATGCTCTAAAACACCTATAAATTTGAAATGACAAATATTATATATCTTACTTTTATTATTCTCAAATAATTTCATTAACAATTTTAGAAAGGACATGAAATTTTTGAAAACTAAATAGACAATACCTAAAGCAGTTTTAAAATAACCATAGATTCTATAAAATTTTAGTATATCAAGAAGATTCCACACAAGAAAATTGGTACATTAACCCATTGAGCATCGACAATCCAGTATCTGAAGGAATTTGAAACAGCTACTCTAAACTACACAAGTCTCTTGAAAACTGCCCGAGAAAATATTTCTTTCCTCTGGCCTTATTGTTGCCAATAACAAAAGGAAGAACTTTTTCGCTGTCCCTCTTCGACCCTGAAATTCGGATAAGAGAGAGGAATTTGCGCAGGAACCACATGACTCTGGTCATCATTCATTCATTGTCATTCAAGTAATAAATATTCCATCTTAAGAGTAATTTACTTGTGGTTTCAAAACTAAGAACTTGCTAGTCTCAAGCGTTTAGAGAGAGTAGAATTTCTTAAAAAAATTCACGTATTAGCATTTTAGAAATTCCTATTCTTAATAAATAAAGAGAAAAATTTTTTAATAAATGATTTCCGGAAAATATCACTCTTCGAAATGCATTTAGAAAATAATATATTCTTTCTGCTTTCAGTAAAAGAATTTTACTGCAGTTTCTTTCTTTTTTTTTTTTTTTTTTTGTAAAGCGTTTTACTCAGATTTAGTATAATTCTCTGATTAAAATACATTATAAATTTTTTTATGTTGTATTACTTAATAATATGATAATAATAAAAATTCTATTTCCACTGAGAGAAAGAAAAATTTGTTCTCTCAAACCATTGCATAAAAAATTTGAATTCTCTGCTTTAAAGATTCTTCTTTTTTATTTCATTTTTAAGCTTTTAAAATATTAAGAATACAATCTTTTGTCAATTCCAGATAAAACACAATAAATTATTCTTTAAAAAATTTCTTCCGAAATAATTACGGAAGAGACGAGTTAATAAGTTTTTAAAACATAATTTAACACTAAAATAAGAATATATGTTAAAATTTCCGCTTAAGTACGAAGTTTGTTTTTGATAAAAATTAACATTTTCTTTTTTGATGTTAGAATATTTCCAATATCAGTTTCTTATATTCATTATAGATTTGTTCCAAATTTATTTAAAATAGCTTATGCGCATTACTAGGAACCCAAAATATTTTCATAGGTACATTTAAAATTCATATCAATTGAAAGACAAAATTCCATTGATGAAATATATGAAGAAGAAAAATATTTGAATTTCCACAAATCACAAAATGCTTCAAATGATTTGTAGCATTCACAAATGATTTTGTTTGCGAGCAAAATACTTAACTGCAAAAAAAAAAAAAAAAACATGTTTACTCGGAAACATATAAAGGGTTTTATAAATCCGAAATTTTTTCACATACTTTTTATTTATCCCTTTCAAGGCCGGTGGTTCAAAGCTGTTGCTTTGAAAACACCTCTTTAATAATTTTTTTTTCATAGGATTTTTCATTTTTTTCATCCCAAATTTTGGTGATGCTATTCACCAAAATACCCTTTCTTATAAACAAAAAAGCTAAATAATTGCAGTATGAATTATATTCTTCTTTTATCATGGAGTTTTTATATGGATAAATTTTTCTTTCTCAAAGAAAAAATATTAAGCTTTTTCAGTGGACCAATTTTACTTTCTCAAAGAAAAAATATTCAGCTTTTTTTTCAAACAATTTCACAAAAATGGGGCTAGAAACCTAAACAAAACTTAGTGAATTTTTTTCCACATACTCTTTTCTTGGCAAAATTGCCACAATTAAAAAAATTAATACGAAGGGAAAGTGATTAACCAATTTTTTGCTTATGGGCCAAAATGTCAGAACATTTTTCCTTTGAAGGCAATATAATGCATAAGCATTATATTTGTTTGAACTGCTAAGATCAACAATTTAAAGGGTCATGTATCTGTTTCAATGATTTCAGGTATATAATACCACAAATGGACAGCATGTTGAAAACAGCTAAAAGTTAGACTTTTTTTTTTCACAGTGTACTTTGCTGTCTTATGTATAGTCTCAACAAAGGCATGAAGGTATGCTCTACAGACAATGCAAACTCTTTAACGATAGAGGAACAACAACAGTTAAGGGAGGAAGCTTGAACAATGTTATACGGACCCTTTATTCCTTGACCCTTTATGTAGATTTTCGGCATTCCAACACACAATCACATGTTTACCATATGGCCGGATGAATGGGCCATCACCAGAGACCATTTCAGAACAAAATATTCTTTCTTTTCTTAAAAACATACAATTTTATATAAAAAGTTACGCATTGTCACATTTATCTTTTAAATATTGAATTTATGCCTTTTTTTTTTATAAATTTCAGCTTACAGTTGTGCTATGTACTCAGCACAAAGACGTCCTTAATTTTAATTTTCCAGTTTTTATAGGTTGTTTTCATGCTAATATCTTCAGACCCAAGACTTCTGTAATGATAGAAAATAAATACTATAAATAGTTACATTTATTTATTTCAGTTTTAAAAGAATCTGTGCAAACCGCTTCTGATGAGTTACTGCTTAATATTCATCAAATTTTCTAGTAAAATATTTTTAGTAAAAATAAACAACAATTAAAATAAACAACAAGTTGGTTTTGTTTAGTAAAAATAAACAACAAGTAATGCTGTATGTGATATGTTTATTATGTTTAAAAATTCTTCCAGGAGGCACTTTATTATTTTTAAATTTTTCAATTTTTTCATTCTTTCTTAGGGTGCCAAATCCCCTTAACAGCTGTAATGTATGTATATATACAAAACTGAGTTATCTGCTAGGAAGTAACTTTTATGTTTGAAGGTGGATTTGGAAAATATATATAACAAATAAGAAACAATCATAACAGAAGTGTAAAAATGAGTAAAAAACTTTTATCCAGAGGTTTTCAAATTTAGTTTTGGGCATGACAAAAATCCACATGCAAAGCATGGATCCTAATTAAATTTAACTTCATAAATAAATATTTGCCATGCTTTTATTATTTAGACAAAAGAAAATTTTAAACACTTGTAAATAGTAAAAAAAAAGTTTTTACTTTTTATTGCATTTCAATAAAAGCTATAAATTCAATAAAATGTTATATGTTCTTATTTAAGATTTCATTAACCAAGCTTAGAAATTTCAGATCCCATCATGCAAACCAGTAACAATGATTAACTGTTCATGATCGCTGAAAACATGAAAGAGTTCCCTGGTTTCATGAAAATTTACGCAACCTGTAACAAGCTTATTAATTTTTTGCTCAATATTAAATTTGCACTAAAATATTCAAATCAATAATAAAGTTTATTGTTCAAACATCACCAACCATCACAAAGCACCATCTCAGATACAACATTATTCATCTGCCTTTGGAGTTCATCCCCCAAAGACTGGTGACCACCCAAATTCTAAATACCAGTGAAAACCACAAAACAACCTTGACAAGCAGCTGACCTGTCTCGCTTATTATGGTCAAGGGGGAAAGCACTAACGATTTTCTGATTTTCTACGGAGCCTGTCTAAGGCTACTTGCAAACACTTAACGATTTCTGCTGTTTCTGCTGATCAGCTTGAAAACGGTCTACTTTTGCAGGCGATGCGTCCCTTCCACATACACCGATTCACGTCTTCATGTCGGTTGGTTTTATACCGACTTCTGGATTTATATCTGGTGAGATGCAAATGAATTTTGGTCATTCTCGAATACAGTCGTTTTTATTGTAGTTAAAATGATTCCAAAAAGTGTTATTATTTTTATTAATTTTTTTTATTTATTTTAGTTTAAAAAATGAAGAATTGAGGAATATAGAAATCCAATTCAACAGCATATATTTATAATAATATTTCAAACTATATATTGTCTCCAAAATGCAGGTAGTTGTTAGTAATATAAAATTTAAACAGATTATTGAATGTCTTGTTACTTTTACTTAAAGATTGTGTTGAAGATACACAATGTTTTAAATGTGTTGTTATAACAAAAATAACACTTCTTGGATTAGATAACTTATTTTTGTTGAATTACATACATGGAAATAATTCAGTAATTGCGAGTCACAATCTTTGCAAATTTAACAAATGGGAAGCGAACAATCACTAAAAACTTTTTATATTGAATTTAACTACTCAGGAACAATATCGCATAGTCATTCAAATTCAAATGGCTAGTGTATGGGAGATAAGTGAATGCAAAAACATATGAGGGGGCAGGTATTTTGCATCTGGTTAGATGCAAATGAGTTTGGGGAGTTTGTAGAATAATTTAGGTTATCGCGATATTAAAAAATAATAAATAGATAAGAATTGCCAAAATTTTCAATAATGCTATGGAAAATAAAGAAGTTCCTATTGAAATATTCTTATTTCAAACTAAACTAACTCTTAATTACAACTAAAAAGAAATAAATATTAAGTGAAAACAATGAAAAACGCTTCCTTGTTGTACTTTTGTACATTGTGGTAATACAAAAATGCTGTTATCAAAACAATTACTTGTTTACTTTTCCATTTTCAGATGTTAAGTTTAACTAAAATTTTTCTAATTTGATTTCCGATTATAGTTCTAGTAAAATAAAAAGAGTTTTGGGATTGCATTAAGATATAAAAGTGAAGTAAACTGGATTTTTTTATTATTATTATTATTCGGTAGGAAATGGGTTCTTAACATAGGCGGACACCTTAAGAATTTACTTGGCAATACAACCAAATTATAATGTGTTAACATTAAAATTCCTTGGCAATAATAATCTAACACCATGATAAGCAATCACTTCAATATTCAAGAGAATCTGATTTTCATTTATTAGGTACATAAATAAAAACTAAAAGATAAACCAATGTGAAAACAGCAAATTTATATCTATTCCTTGGGCTGTTGGAGAGTGAAGTTGTTTTGAGAATTATTCTTATTTAAAAGCGAATTATGTTAAATGAAAATTCATTAGAAAATTATGTTAAATTTACTATCACTACAACAAAGATTTATTAAGCTAATTAAATATAAATATTATAGAAAGTACAATATATGCAATTAAAAAATGGAAATAAAAGTACGGAATGTATGCGAAATCATTAATATTATTTTAAAACTAGAAAAACCGACTTGTTCAAATCTAAAAAAAGCATATATATATTTTCAGAGACCCCTAAATGTTCCAGCACCTGGTCTTTTAACAAGCTTAACCCGCCAATGAGAATCATTATTTTTAACTACCCCTTGAAAATTTCTTTGTGTTGAAGTAATTTTCTCACCCTTATACAGATAATATCAATAAAGAAAAAAAAATACCTCTAAAAATATTGTTCAATATTTTTTTCAAAATATTACTACTTTTATAAAAGAAAGAAGCCACGTCGATATGTGTGCAAGCTCCAACTGTTATCTATACACTACTAATGGAATGTTGCTGACCGGTTTCAAATCGGTCGACACGAATTGGTGTGTGTACAAAGGGCCTAAGAGTAGCATTTGAAGAACGACTTTTTGAGACAGATTGAAGAATAGTAATCGGAGAGCGATTTTCTACATTCCAGCCAGTCGAAGGGTTAAAATTCTAATTCTATATTTAAATAAAAGCTTTTAAATTGTTGATTAAACTTAAGACTGATAACTCATTTTGCAAAAGAAAATGGCAAACAATAGTTCAGAATATTTGTCAACATAATGACAAAGAAAAAAATCTTCAATAAAATAAATCATGTTTTAAAATAAATAGAATTTTTTTTAAAGGGAAAAAAAAGAAAGAAAAAGAAGAAAAGGTACAGGAGAAAAAACTTTAACAAGCTATTTTAATAACAATTTAATACAAAATATATGTGATAAATATTTTCACTAAACAAAACCATTAATTGTTTAAATGAGTATGATTCAAATTCTGTATTCCTGTCAGTTAAAGTGAACACACTATCTGTGATTAATCGAAATAATTCTTAATGAGCTTATGATTTTGCTAACTTTTCCAACGCCATCTATTCTTTTGCTTTTAAATACTTTCTACGGTCAGTGAAAAGTCAAATTGATAGAACCTAGAAGGCTATGAATGACCACTTCAAAGGTGAATGACACAACATGTTTCAAAGTATGTTAGAGCTACAGAAACAGCTTAATGAAATTAAACAACTATTATTTTAAATATAATGACATCCAAAAGAATCTAGTTTAATGATCATTAAAACTAGATTCTGTTGAATCATATCAATTACTTTAAAATATAATACAATCATATTCAGAATTATTGAATTGGGCCTGATAATATGTCACATAAAACTCACGAACTTACGTTGTTACCAACTATAAAATTCTTTAGAATTTTAAACTTCAGGGCTTGGCAAATTCAAGATGCATTTCTTGAATCCCTGATAATTACAATGCTTATATGTTGAAATGTGACCAAATCCACCACATGACATATGAATGAAGTGATCAAATTGGACACAAAAATATAAAAAAAACCTTATTAACATTTTAGATTTCTAAACTTAAGATACTGTTTGTTTCAAAAACCTGAGACTAGCACTTTTGAATGGTTTTACTACAGAAAGGGATGACAGGCAATGAGTAAGATGAGTGGTTTTCCAGAGTTCTTTGTAAGGTCAAGACCTTAATCAGATTAGGCATTTTTTTTTTAATTAGTCTTTACAGCAAATCAATATACAAAATAAAATGATTCTGTATACTGCTAAGTAAAATGTTAAAATCTCTCCCTCCATTTGTCACTTCAGCCCCATTTACGTGAAATCAATTCCTCCTAGTGAATGCACAAAAGTGTGGAAGGTTTCTGTATACGAGAATGATCAGTATCTTATTTTACATACATATATAATTTTATCTAAAATATTTGAAGAATATGTTTTTAGTCAGAGAAAATAAAATGAAAAATTGGCTTACCTTGATCAATAAGGGCACCAACAACCTTTGTATTGAAATAATCAGGTAGCAATCTTTCACAAATAGCCACCAATAACCAAAAGGCTTCTTCTTCAGATGCATAGATTAGAAGGACAGAGGTAACAATGTTCATAGCTTGACAATATCCTAATAAAAGTGATATTATATGTTACAAAAAGTTGAAAGCTACACAAAGGCATTAATTTTTTTCATTAACTGGTTCGTAACTGAGGTCATTTGTATTACATTTTTAATATACAATTAAAGAATAATTAAATATGGCATGCATATGATAAGGATACATGACTTTTTTTAACATTAATGCATCGGAAATAAAATTTCTAGTTAGTATATAATAATACAAAATGTCATACTTATGTCTGTACTTAATACTCAGACAATAAGCATGCGAGACGACGATTAAAGATTTTTTTAAAGAAATGCCTACCTTCATGCACATAAATCATATAAGAAATGTATAATTAGTATTCAAAATATATAATAAAGGTATGATTTTTCTCACATTCATGATAAATTTTTAATTTTAAAATTTCATTATTGTTTTCTATACAATGTAGTAATATACTGTAACTATCTTAAAAGACTTTAAAATTATTGATTTTAAATGAATTTGCAGTAGTAGCATTAAATTTGTTAAAATCAAAGTTGTTTAATAAAATTTCGATCATACGTCTTTTCATTTATATGTCATTTTAGGTCAGTCCCTCAAAAGAGGTATAAATGGTGTTTTTACTGCAATTATTTAAAATAGAATTAAACATTAATTAATATAACATTTAAAAATATTTATTAAAATCTCATAACAATACCAATACTAGGATTCCTCCATGCATATGCAGTTAAAACCCGCCTAAGAGCATCAATTCCAAGGTCAGACTGAAAAGCTGGATGTTCTGGAAGGGATCGATGTAAATCTCTTTCAATTTCTTCAGCTGCAATACTAGATTTCCCTCTACTCTGTTCCACCAGCCATTCATAATAACCAGGATAAACAATCAACTAAAAATAAATAAAGAGCTTGAAAAGACTAGAGAAAAAGAAATTTGAAAAGAATAGTATTTTAATAAAAGTTACCATTATTACAAAAAAATGTGTAATATATTGATTAAATATATAGAATAAAACAGAGTGTGTTTGGTGATGAGATTAATGGGCATGTGCTTTTATCCACCCCAGTAAATTGGATGACAATACTTTTCTTCTTCAGGGAAGGGAATTATGAAACATTTTAGCTTATGTGTTTGGCTTTGGTGTTTTACTTTTTTTTATACTTTGTATATATTGATTCTAGTGTATGGCACAGTATTGTGTCTGTTGGATTCTGTGAGTGAGGACTTGCCACGAATTAAAGTTAATAAAATATGTTCATTAGAGGAGTTTATTATTTGAAGTATGTGCTGCATGACAGTGTATGAACTATCAACTACCCAGAGAGGATAAAACAATTTAAGTATGTGATATATAAAAGTGTCGCATCAAACAGTTATTGAAATTGACAATATAATCACCTAAGCTGATTAATTTTATAAAGAATTGTCATAGTTGAAAAAAATGTTATTGAATTTCATAAATAATAGTAAGTATTAATGAAGCTGGATGTGATAAAAGTTAAAAATCTATTAAAATAGAGGATACTATTTCTTCTGCATAAGAAGAGTATTTTATTTTAATGCTTAAAAATTTTAATATGAAGTTTAAATTAGGAAGGATAACAATAATATATTGTTTGCTTCACTTTGAAATTACAGAACCGCTAACATTTAAACTTCAATCTCATTCAATAAAAATAAATTGTATTATTTTTATTATTTAGGAGGGAAAAAACAGATAAAAGCATATAGGTAGAAATTTTTCTAAAAAAAAATACCTCATTTACAGCTCCTGAATAAAGCATCCACAATTCATTTCGTAGCTTCACAGGAACCCCTTTGAGTACTAACTCTCTGTCTTTGCAAGTTCGATATGCCAAAACACCTCTAAATAGATAAGTTTCATGTTATAGAAACATACAAAATGCCTACATAGGTAATATAATGAATTGAGTAAATAATGAGATTCTTAAAAAAATATATCAGAAAACTAGAATCTAAGCTTTGATTTGAAATCAGTGCATCAAAAGTTTGAATGAAAAATGTAATTGAGAAATACAATTATTTTTTTCTGTCAAACTTTATTTCTAAATTTAAACTACACACAATATTTCAACCAAAAGAAATTATACATTCCATACCATTATAATTTTATTTTACAGTCATCTGAGAGATGATATTGTCGGTTTGAATAGCTTCAAAATAATTCTTTACCTTTAACACATTTTCATATTCAAGTAATCTCGGAAATGTTTAAATGACCATACTAAGATTATTTTTATACTGTAATATCAATATTAAGAATGATCAGATTCAAACTAAGGTAGAAAATTAGGAGATGTTGGAGAAAGAATTAAAAAATGGCACTTTTCATATATTTTTAAAGGGGGGAAAATATGCTTTTTTTTTTTTTTTTTGGAACTTAGAAATAAAAGCTTACATTTTACCTGCCATATTCAGCAAAATGATTGTTCCATAAGTCAACTTTAGTTTTTTCAGCAGGAGTTGAAATAAGTTTTTCTGGATCAAACAGAGTATACAAAGGCGGTTGAATAGTCCAAGCTTTTTCTTTTTCTTTAGATCATGAAATAAAAAAAAAAGATGCAAGCATAAATTTGATCCATTTCATTAAAGCAAAAAAAGTAGTATATAAAATAAAATGTGAAATCAAAGAGATTAGCATAAATATTATATGATTTTTGAAGATTTTTTTATGTTTCATTAATTTGTAATAATGATACATTTTAAATATAAATCAACATAAATCAAAGTGAAACACAAATAATTTGTTTTCTATAGGAAATCAAACTACTTAATAGATTTTCTTCAAACTTTGCTCACAAATACTATGATGCATAAAAAAGATTTCAGTAAAAGTTTTGTGGCAATTAATTAAATAGTCATTTATTTATTAATTAAAAATATGTTTCCATACATGAAAAGATTATTTTACTTAAAGTGTTGCCATTCCTTCTGAATGAGAGTATTAGATATTTTAAATTATTTTATTTATTTGCCACTTGCAATGCTTTGTTAAATTTTGCATCATTCTTTTTAAAAATATCAATAACATGAGGGAAAACTAAGCTTCAGAAGATTTTTAAAAGTTACAGTCAGTATTTTTTTTCTGCAAAATCTATCTGGTGCAAATAATATTCTCATTTAAATTAAAAATAAAATTGTAAATGATAAAAGGATTTTGTATAATTTTTTTATAAAAAATTATTATAAATAAAATTACTATTTTTACAAAAAAAAAAATGATTTAAAAAAAATGTTTTAATTTAGAAGTGACTTCAATCAAGTGCAATTATTAAAAACTTCCTATTTTTTCATGTTTAATGTTTACACCATATAGCCAACAACTGGTTTGATGTGATAACTATAGCCTTTGTTACTTTATAAGGATTTGCTGTTATAAGTATTTCAAATTTTGCTCCAACACAGAAGTATTAGAAAGGCTTTAGTGATGGTTTTATGAGAATTAATTAACTAAATAATTATATTTTTATTAATAACAGACATGGAAATATTTTCATCCCAAGCAACACTGGATAAATCAGTTGGTACTTTATTAGAAGTAAGGACAATTAATAAAATAATAGACTTCTAATCTGAAAGTTACTTTTTTTGCACAAAATTAAAAATTAATGATTTGTTGCAATGATGTTAGCCTATCATGTAAATGAATAAATATAGTAAATTTGCTTCAGGATTTGAAGACAGATACAGATATTGAATATAAATGCAAATTTAGATTTAAAAAACAAATATAAACAATCAAAAACTTTTATTTCTAAATTATCAAATGAAAGAACAGATTTTTAAAGAATTATTTTCTTTTAAAATAAAAGAATTTAAAGAAGCTGCAATAGTAATTTGAATTTCACATATGACAAGATTTAATAACTCATGCACATGATAAAACTTTCGCAAATTTTTAATAAAATATCTACATAAAATGTATTTAAATTTATAACTAGCTGTAAAATCATTGTAAAAAAATTAACATTAAACTGCTTAAATAAAGTAATAAACACCATACTAAAATAACTCTGTATTATTCAAACTTACTTGAATTACTGCTGCTTGAATTCTTGCCATCACCATTTTTGTTCTCATAACTAAAAGTTGCAAAAAAATTTTAAATAGATAATGTTTCCATTACTAGTTTAAATTAAAATTCAAAAATACTATACGATTTAAATTAAGCAAAGTATGTACACAAAAAATATTCTCTTACAGAAATATTTCATGCTGTTTTAATGTTTCAGAAATATTATAAATTTATTTACATTGCTAATAAGTTAATATAAAATCAATTTTTACTTTAATAATTTTTTACCAACTAATCATATGATGAATTATTTCAAGGATTGAGTTCATACATTTCTCAATCAACCCTTTGCAAACTTTTTTAATCACTAAAAAAATTTTACACATACTAATTATCAAAAAAAACACTACTTTGCTACAGATTGAAAAAGATTATAAGTGAATTGGGCAAATCATAAAAAAATTAATGTACCTACTATAAAACGTATAATGATGAGAAAAATGAAACAATAAAACAAACATCTTGAGAAAAAGACATCCTGAAAACTTTTGTTGCAAAAGACATTTCTTTTTCAATTTGTTTCCTCAAACAATTCAAAATACCTGAAATCCAACTCAGCTCATGAATAACAAAAAAGAAACTTTTGTAACAAAAATAAAATCTTGTATTTAAGCAATAATAATAGATTTCTGTTATTTCCTCTTCTTATTTTGTTTACTCACTTTATGAAAAGCATTAATCATGTTATGTATTTTGAAAACCATGCAAATAAGATCAAAGTTCTTATTTCTAAGTATTAAATGTTGAAGATAGCACAATTAAAAAAATATTATTACTACTAATTTTATAAAAGAACAAAAGCCTTTAAGAAGCATTTTGCTAAGTACTAAGATCAGAAATTCATTTTAATTCAGCATTTAAAAGCAACAAATCAATGAATCTTTGTTAAGGGCAATTTATATATTCCAAAGATTTAAACAGAATTCAATTTACAGTGAAAGAGACAATAATATACCTTGCCAATTCAGTTTAAAATTATTTTTGAAAAATATATCCAATTTCGAAAAACTACATGTAAAACTAACTAAATGGAGAAAGAGTTCAGGATTCCAATTAATCTTTTACATGAAGATGCTTTAGGAAAATACCACCATGGTTCACAGTCAAAATGCTCCTTTAAAATCCTAAATAATTTTGCCCAATTACCAAAAAGAAGTTTCACAGCCACATTGCAGCCAAAAAGTTGCAGACATAGGCCAGAAGAAGTTATATGCTGATGCTTTGAAGGCAATCAGTCAAAAGAGAAGAAAACAATAAAAACATTCATGATAAAGTCTAGACAGAATGCTTTTTGTGATTAATTGGCTCAATCAACGAATTTCATGAGAATTGGGAAATGTGATTCATATACTCTAAGTATGACCAAACCAAAGTGGGAAAAATGAAATTGAATCAGACTGAATTCAACCACTGAATAGCTGAACCCTTTAATTGATTTTTTTCACATACACATAATTTTAAGAAATACTAACAGGATTTTAGGAAAAAGCATGAAAGAAAAAACTACTCACATATGAGATTTTATATCAGGGACTTTAGCTAGAAGTTCAGACACCTTTTGCACAACAAACTCCAAATCTTCAAGGTCAGCAAAAATAAAATTTTTCTAATCCAGAAAAGAAAGTTTCGATTAATTATTATAAATAATAACAATGAACATATTCAACACATTTTGAGAGCTGATTGAAAAGAGTTGTCAAGCATATCATGATAAATTGGTTTAGAATTCTATTTTTCAGTTTTAATTACCGAGATGTAACAGTTTTAATGTACTGTACTATAGACTGGTTTATATTTTTATAAAAAAAATTATTTTTTAATTTTAATAAATAAATATTGACTAAGGTTACTTAAAAATGGCTCGCAAGATGAATTTTTAAATACATATGAAACAGTTGCAGGCTTGTATCAAGACAATACCATGCATGCATGAGGAATGCTGAAACACTGGATAACAAATTTCTAAAAAATATTACCCAGAATTGAAGCAATAGCATTTTGCCCTTTATGTTTCAGCTATACATCTTTAGGGTGATATGAAAATTATATTCTTAGCGAAAACATCTGTACTTTTTGAATATTAGAAAAGTTTAGAAATTTCTTAATGTTATAAAATTTTTAAGGATTCACAAGTGACAAATTGTTTTTGCTCTAACGTTCTGGATAATATGATAATACACATAATAAAGTGACATATTCTTTTCAATAAACTGTCCCTAATCTCCAATACTGTTTACCTTTCTTTACTAATAAACATAACTAAAAAGCCCTTTTTAATGGCAAAATGTGTTTAGCACACATTCAAAATATGTTTAGAAATAACAAAGATAGTCCTAATGTAAACTCAAAAGAAAAAAAGTACCATGAGTAGTTTCAAAACTAATGAGGAATTAAATCGAGTGTATTCTGGTATGAGTATAGAAGTTCTGCAGAAAGAAAGAAAAAAAAAAAAAACTCAATTTGCCAAAAATCTGTTATAGATTACTGCTGTTTCAGAAAGCTTTTGGGTATGAATACAAATACTGATTCTATTCCATTTCAAAGGATTTCATAAGAAGATTCATAAATATACTGAGCAACTGAAAGTTTTCTTTTTTTCATAACAGGCTTAAAGATCTATATTTTGCTTTCACAGAATTATAAGAATGATTAATCACTAAGCAATCAGTTGAAATGTATTTTAACTTGTTTTACCTTCAGAATAATAATGAAAAAAGATTTCTGGTTTCAATACATACATCTTTTTAAGTTCTTTCATAAAGTAAAATTATACTGATTTCAAATTGAACTGTCAGAAATAATTTCAGCTTTAAATCATAAATGGTCATCAGGGTTTGGTTTTTTTTTTTTTTTTAACAGTTCAGACAGCTCTTACTTTTAAAAGGATTCATAGGTTTTATTAATTAGTAAGCTGTATACAGGGGAACTGAATCATCACTGCCATGTCGAAGCATCCGGGTAACCTGAATGACAGCCGCTGTAATAGTTCAAGTATACTGAGGCCGGAGCCCCAATGGCCATGACGGGCAACGGCCCGACCCCTCCCGAAGGAGGTACGTACTATCACTGTTGGAGGGACCCAGTGGCGAATCCAAGATTTGGGTCTGGGGCTGAGGTATAAAAAATTTTCTGTTGTTGTGACGAATGTCAAACCTTATGGTTTATGTAAACCAAAACACTTTAACTTTACAGATTTTACTCGCCTGACAATAAGAATTACAAAGAACACTATAATACTTTCGATAATTTAATAAAAAAACACAATGAAATAATTAGCAAAAACATGTTTTTGACCGTGTCAATGCTACAAATACGAGTGGAATGACTACAAAAATGCGAAAATTTTTGAACCTGTCAAAAACAAGGAAGAAATGTTGTCACTTTTTTTAAAGAGAGATTAAGGCGAAACAGCTGCAGTGATTTTAAATAAAATAAAGAATTCTCGTCTAGGTCTGGGGGGCTGCAGCCCCATAGCCCCCCTAGATTTGCCACTGACTATACCTTCAGGGGAAGTGAGAGCCTGCTTACTTATCTGGCAGCCTCTCATATCCATGTATTCATGGTGCTTCCTGGGAGGTATATATGGAACAGGGCTGGGCAATGACCATATTTCAATATTGCGATATATCATCTAAGATAAATAGATATTTCTCGATATATATAAATTTTATAATTTATTTATTTGAATTATAAATCGCCTCTTAACACAATGATTAATCAAAATTAATCCAAATAAAAGGAATTTTCAGTTCATATCTTGCTTAACTTTCATTTGAAACAATAAACAAATCTTTTGCCTTTTTCTTTACAAAATAATAAAAAATAATGGTATTAATCTCCTCATCAGAGTATACAATGCTGGACTAGCAATTTGTTTAAGAAAAGTTGGTATGCCTCAATGCATCATACTATTTAATACAGTTGTTCCTTAAAATAATAGAGTGATTTTTAAAATTTTAGCTTCAATAGTGCTGATTTATTGAACATCAGTTAACTGCATCTTTCACAAAAGAAAAAAAAACATAGTAATACCTTTAACAATCTAAATTAAGTAGTTTTCAATAAATCCTGAATTAAAAGCCAAAAGTCATTAAAATTAATTCACTACTAGAATAAACTGAAATTCTTATTTTATTTTCAAAGTATGGGCCAATAATTTAATACAAAGAGGCAACAAGAATTATAGCACAATTGGTACATAGCTGATTGTAATAGACAAAATAAAAGCAACTGTGTTGAATGTGTTCGGAAAGCTTACAGAAACAGGAAATAAAAAGATAAATCACAAAAATAATTCCTTTTAATGTATTCCAAAATTCAAGGGAAAATTAGGAAAAAGAAAAAATAAAGAAGAAATAAAAAGAAAAATATTTATAATGACTAATGTAAGTCAACTCAGGTTACTATTAATGGACTACCACAAAAAAGCTTTGGCTCCAGATTTGGTGTCAAAATAAGGATGCATCGAAATGATATCAAAAATATTACCAGAGTCAGTTGGACTTGGCTTCAATATTTAACAGTTCTTTGCATTGAATAGAAATAATTGATAACAGTTATGAGGATAATCTTCAGGAAATGAAAAACTAAATCATAAATTCAATTAGTTTCAATGTATCTGGGAGGAATCAAAGAGAATCTATGTAGAAAAAAGAAAAACATAGAAAGAAAAGGAATTTATTAAAAGCACAAGAAAGCAAACATAAATTTCTGTTTGGAATAGTTGGGAGTACGAGATTTGGCAATCTATTGCTCAAAATTTGGCTTCATATCGAGATCACATTGAGCAGATTGTTAATGCCTTTCAATATTGGATATCAATATTTGAGATTGAAGTTAATAATGCGATGATATTGAATACATCATAGGGGATTCAGCTTTAATGAATTCAGTGTGGTTTTCGATATGAATAAGCAGAACATCATAAAACTGTCTCCGTTGCCCAGATTCTACTAATCACGTCAGGGCCAAAAGGGTAGAAACACAGAATTATTTAGGTGCGATTTTTTTTTAAATTTTTGCTGTAGCCTTTATTTTGTATCTTTTGTTTGCTTTAATGGCTGTCATGTGTTATATTCTTTCCTAATTTTTTATGCAGTTCTTCAGATAAATGTTATGTTTGTTTTCTGGCATTTTATTATGATTGCCTTAAAAAGGAAATAATCTGTCTAAATTTCTTTATGTAATGCATCTTACATGTGATTGATCTTTTATACATTTCTGAAAAAACAGTTTACAGGCTCTTTTTGATTTCTAAACCTATAATTAAAAAAACTTTCTTAAGTTGTATTGGGTGAATACTCTTTAATTTTCACTGGTTTATTTAAATTTAAAAAATTATCAAGTCATACATCCAAATAAAAAAAAGTTAATTTTGTTTAGAGTAAAAAAAAAATGGACATCGAAAAATCAATTTTCTTAAAAAAAATTGACATCGAAAAATCGATTTTTTTTCGATAAATCGAAAATCGGCACAGCCCTAATATGCAATAAATAACATAGCGAAAAAGAAACTGGTAAAGTATTCGATATGAATGATAAAACAGTCATAATAAACAGTAAACAATTTCAAAATATTTCAAAAAGGAATGAATGAGAATACCCACCTTGTCTCTGGTAGTAATAAGTAAAGCATTTTTAAGCGTTCCTTTTTCAACTATAGACATTTCACGCATAGGAATCACTAATGAAACTAGAAGTCTAACCTGAAATAGAGAAAATATACATTAATTAGATTACATATTTCATTTTATTTTATTTGCACACTAAAATCTAAGATTAACACTCACTTCACTTTCAAAACAGATATAGCTACTTGATAAAAACATTCTGCCCCAAACATACTGTTTGTTATAAGGCGTCCACAACGAACATTCTGTGCTACCATCTAATTTTTCATCTAAAGGCAACCTAAATGTAGACCTATAACATAAAAAGAAAAAAGTGGATACACCAAAAGATTGAAAAGAAACAAAAGAAAATCATATTCCACATTCTTTCACATCAACACTGCCTTCAAAAGCAATTTAACGATTAATTGAATATTAACTCAAAATAATAGAATTAAAAAGATAAAAATGTCAAAAAAACTCATTTTACATTCTCATTGTAAAACTTTTACTTTATTTTTATTGTCTTTTATTTCATATCTGTTGAGGACATGATGACCTACTGGCTCAGCTGCATGACCAGAAGGTTGCAGGTTTGGGATATGATTCCACAGAAGAACCACTGTGTATGTGGGCCTAGTGCATATTACAGTATAACCCCAGTTAACCGAACTAGGGGGGAGGCCGCATGTCAGATAACAATTTTTTCGGTAAACCCATGAACATATATTACTATTTGGTATCTAATTACAGTACATAATTCTGAAATGCTTTGAGTACAAAACAAATTCAAACCTCTGTTTGTTGGCTACACTTATATTTATTTAAGTTTACACTCCGTCGGGTTCAATATTTGCACCAGAAAATTCAGGCAAGATGCACCTGACAGGCACAAATACCCATTAATTTTAATTTTGGCATTCTAAAATTAATCACTGGCCTTTTTTGGGGAGTCATAAAAGAAAAAAGTGGGGATATCATTGAAAAAAAAATTCTCACCTTTGCGATTATTTCCGTGCAATACATTACATTTTACTTGGAGTTGCAATTTCAGAGACATTTCGGATAACCCGGGTTTCGGTTAATCAGGGTTTTACCGTATATCAGCAAGGAAAATGTCCTTCTGATGTGGTGTCCTGCTGATATGATGCAAACATCTGAAGCCAAGGTGCTAACTGAGGTGTCATCTATATATATATACGGCATCTGACCACAGTGAAGTTTGTCCCAAAATAGTAGTCCCTCCTGTGTAGCTTTGAAATGGGACATTAATTTATCTAAACTAAACTTTATTTCTTAAATAAGTCTAACAATTTTATTATTTAACAGATAAGGCTAATAATTATTTAACCAGCAAGGGCCATAGTTAAGTTTTTGATTGTGATCAGGGATGAAAGGAAGAAATAACATTAAGAATATTATCATGAATAATAAAAAAAAAGCACTGCACATCTCACTTATACAAGAATATAGCAGAAGTAAAATTTCTGTTGTAGACATTGCCAATTTTTTCTTCTTATCTCATCTTCCATTTTTTTTTCTTTTTATTTCAATTTAATTAATGCATTATATAATGAATTAGGTTACTTTACTTGGAAAAGGAAAAATATGAAAAATAGCATGTACTGGAAATGATTCATTTAGATATTTATTTCATTATTATTTGTAAATATAACAAGTAGCTTATGTTAACTACAGTATAATTTAAACACCTCGGCATTAACAATTTGGAAATCTATTTTTAAAATTTGACAGCAGTTACATGCCTGATTTTTCATTGATATACATTAATGGAAATGAAACAAATTTTTCTTCAACTCATTAATTAATGATATTCCGACATTGATCAAAATATAATATTTTGATAAATTACAAAGATATCAGCAGCACTGAAATGGACAGAGCTACAAGAGATATTTTCCAACAGATGAAACACAAATATAAAAAAGAGTTTTAACCTTTGTTCTTGAATTCAATGACAGAAATTTAATAATATTAAGTATTTGTTGTTTCCTTAATTATAAATTCACAACAAAAGAAATACAGACAAAATTAAATAGTATGTATTAAGCAGGTAGTAATTCTTTGGCTTAGAAATTAAAGCAAAATAAATTATTTTTAAAAAAATAATTTAGGACAAAGGAAAAGAGGGAAGAGGCAATTGGCCTAGAACCCAAATGATCTGCATCTTCCTCCACTTCTGTCAGTTATATATGACATGAAATGCTAGTTATATGATTTATTTTACAAAAAAGAAAAAACCTTGGTTAATCATCACCATATTTGATTGAAACTTGATATTATCAAAAACAATCTGCTTCTTTATTTTGTATTTAGACTTCTGTAGTCATCTCCTTCCCAAGTTTCAGCAATAATAATTTGTAATTTATGGTAGGGATGCAACGAATATTTGGCAAATATTCAGCCCTCTTGCTGAATACTAGACAGATATTTCGCCGAATAATTTCAGGATAATGACTTTCTTAAAAATGTACTTTTATATATATTTAACAAAGAATATTGTGCAGAATTAATTTTCAGTACATTTATTATCAAAAAAAAAATCTCCCAGCATCTACTAAATTTTAAGTAAATTTGGTGTATTTAATAATGGCACATATCATTGCAAAGCCTGAAATTATGATGCAAGAACAATAAATTATCAGCATTTTCAGGAAAAAGTATGATCCATTTTGTTTCTTATATATTACCAGATTCAGAAAATAAATGATTGGGTGACTGAAAAAAAGATAACATTCCAGTGGAATCTTACCCTTTTTTCAATCACCCATTCAAATGTTCACTATGTATTGTACTTTCAGGAGTGAAGGCTATTTTCTTGCCTAATTTGCAAATCTTGGACATTTTTCCACATTTTCCCTACCAATTAAGTGGACACTCCATCCCAGCTATTATAAGTTCTCTGTCAAAACAGCAATTTTCTTCCAATAATTTTAATTCATCCACTTAATTTTCTATTGTATTTGCCATTGTCATGTTCTGCAATGATGACTCTTTTATTTCAGTGAAGCAATCCCAAAATAAAGAGGGTTTTTCATTTGATCGGAATTAAAATAATCTAAAATATTACAAAAATGCATCAAGATCTTAATATTTTTTTTAAATGTACTAATAATAAGTAATCAGTTTTATTAATCTTTAATTTTCATATTTAAAATTTGAGAAATTATTTATTTTACAATCAAAAATGTAATGTTTTTAAAAAGTGAATAATCGACCTGAAATTTGGCTGAATATTCGGTATTCGGCCAAATCACTATTCGTTACATCCCTAATTTAAGGTAAGCAACATATTTTTAATAAAAAGAATACATTATCAAAACATTTAATTAACAATAAAACATTAAATACCTATAAGCTTCACTATGAGCACGGGCATCTAGATCGCGCTTTAAATAAGATGGTTTTTTTGGCACATTCTTGCTTAGCTTATTCACCAGTTCTGTATCTGCTTCAAAACTTTCTTCTGAAATCAATCTGGTAAGTATAAAATGAAAAATCAATCAATATAAAATGCAGCTGATTAATAATAATATCTCAACTTTAGAGACAATTAAAACCATCTAAATTTAAGACCAAATAAACCCAATAAATAAATAAAAAAACATGATAAATTCCAAACCTACAAATAACTAATAACAAAATATTTAAATTCTGAAGGGAAAAAAATTCACTATATTAAGTACAAAAGTTCACTATAATAAGGACAAGCAGAATATCCAGTGTTGCTCCGTCCTTTTAGTATCAAAATGTTGTGGGAGACAGGAAACTATGAGCACAATGATGAATTTTCACTCTTGGAAAAGTACAAGTAATTCAAAATAATTCTCACATTAAAACAGAATAACTGAACAAAGGAACAGAACAGAGATTTCTTTACAGAGTACCACGAGGATGTGAAGCATCCAAAATGCAACTCCACATCTAATTAACGTTTGGTCTTGTCATTCATATAATAATTCAAATTTGAGATATTAAATCAGATGAAATAATTGAGGGGAGCAACTAAAAGCTAGGGAAAAGCTAATGTTATTAATTAGATTAAAACTTTTGTGGAAATATAATGCAAAATGCTAGTGCAGTGTGAAAATTTGGAAAAAGGAGGTTTCCGTGTCCAGATCCGTTTTTTTTTTTTTTTTTTTTTTTCATTTAAGTTACTGCATTGCAACAAAACAAGATGAAAATTAGAAGGAAAAATTAGATTTAAATGGACCAAAGCAAAAACAATTTGGCTGGAAATCGGTGATAATTTTGAAGTGGAAGTTAGAGCTCTCGGTAAAAACACAGGTTTGCACAACGTAGTGGGTTGATTAAGGTCAAAACGTGAATTTTGAGGAAATTATGGGTCCAGATTCTCGCGACTGTGCTCACATCCCGAAGTCTTTTAAATGTCAGGAAATTTTCAAATATGTAATTCAGCATTGATCTGAGTCTCTTCTGAGAACTTGGAACAGCTGGATCATATGGTAGTAATTGCAAAAGTTTGTTGAATAATTGAACAAACAAATCAGTAGTTGTTCCTGATATATTGTTTATTACCTGTGAATCCTCTATTTTTAAACTTTAAAATTTTCTTCCAGAATTCTGTTAATGTATTCTGACAACAATTCTTGTCTGTATTCTTGTTCCTGATGTGTTTAATGTTCATATATTCGTGCATAATATTAACTTGAAAAATTCATTAAAATTAGAGGAAAAAAATTGTACGAAAATGAAATTCGTATAATTGAAAAGCTAATTTTCTAAACCTTAAAATGGTGTAAAAACACTATTTGTGAAATAATATTTTCAGAAGATATTGCTGGAAAAGGCCAAAATCTTTCTTAATTTTAAATTAACTGGAATTTTAATTAATTTTTAGGCTTCAAAAAGTTGACAATGATCTTTCTTTTATTTTAAAAAGCACATGTGCCAGATTTCATTAAGGATGGACAATATCTGTAGATTTGTGTAAGGAATTAAATTTGTATAACACACATAGACAGATACATAAACATTGTTTTAAACATATAGATTAGTGAGTTAAATAATTGTTTCAAAATGTATATAATTATACTGCCATTAATTTAAATACAAAACAATTTTAGAAACAGTTATCGAACTACAATTTTATATCAGTAAATCATTATTTATAATGCTTTTTGAGTGTGTTTTATGGCACAAGAACATTTTTGATCAAGATACACCAAATCAACTTCAGAATATTACAAAGATAACATTTTATTGACGAATTTATCAGTTTATGTTTCAAACGTCTCCATATATTTATTTATAGTCAAATATTCATATCTATAATGTTTACTTTTCCGTTGCAGCCGTTTGACATAACAGATAAGATAACCACTAGTAACAAAATATCAAAATAAAGATAATCATGATATCAAATTCTAAAAGTAGGCAATTTATATAAGCATATATATTACCAAAGATTAGATAATTTTGATAACCTGATAATTTCAAAAATAAAGAACTAAAGTGTCACTTGCATAATAACAAAAAAAAAATGTTTTAAAAGAATACAAAGCAAACATCAGTTCATCTTATCAATTCACTTTCAGCAATTATGTACACTTTTTATGACAGTAAAAAGCTTTATTATATATATATATATATATATATATATATATATATATATATATTCCAAACATATTTCTCATTAATGTTTCTACACAAGGTGTCTTAAATAATATTTTGCTCAGAAAACAGAGTAAAAGTTTACTTTTTCATGGCAAGATTAGCTAGTTGTTGCATAAGAGTAAAGGTTTCTTCCAACTTCAACAACATGGAGAAATGGAACTGTAACATAGGAAAAAGAGAACATGAATAATTAAAAGGAAAAATGTAATTATATGCAGAAATTCCTCAATTATACAATTTAAGAAAATATTTGCATAAGATTATTTAAACACAAAAAAATTAACAAAATGCAATCATATATAAAAGTTAAAAACTAACTATGAATAGAACACAGCAAATAATAACAGCCTTTTCTGTAATACATAAATTCTGTTAGATATTTCAATGGCTTCACAGTTCTGAATATCAAAATTAAATATACAAAACAATTGTTGTTTGCATTGTAAAAACATGGGTAAATTGTATATTGACAGTTCCTAAATTTCACAATGCACTTTTATCTTCAATAAACACAATGAAAGGCACAAAGCAAGCTATATAATAAAAATCAATATAAAATTTGAATCAGATTTAATGAAATGTATATTTTAAATCAGTTTCCTTAAAATAAAAATTCCACCTCCAATAAAAATCCTCACAACTTAGTATTTTAAAGAAATTTTATGAATGAAACAAAGTTATTATCTGTTGGTTTCATAATATTCCATTGAATACAGACAATAAGTAGTAATGTTTAGAAATTCTATGTTTTCACACAGCCTGCAAAGTAATAATATGTCGACAACTGACTGACATAAAAGAGCAATGAAATATCTTCACAAATCAATAAATTTGTTTAAGTAAGATATTGCAATTAAATAACTTTATATCACATAGAAAATGCACATCATATAACTTTTTTTTCATTATTCAGCAATATCATTTTTGATCATAATTTATTAATCATCATACACTTTATTGCAATTGCCAAGAAGTATGCTAAAACATAATGAAGCAATATTCTAAAGTAAAATTCTAATTTTATTTGAAGGTAGTACCTTTTTGGTTCGCGTATGTACACTAATACTGTCTGGAAAAACTAAGGAATCATTCTTCTCAATTTGCTATAGAGAAAATATGAAAAACATGTATTTAATTGCTTTATAAAAAATCATGATGTAATAAAAAATAACAATAGAGTTGAAATATTCTTTGCTATTATTTAGAAGAAATCATTGAAAATCTTACTGTAACTTCTACCCATCTGATAATCAACTTGAATTCTTTTTTAAATATCTGAGAGTAAAAGCACATGTGGTTTACACTGAGATACAACCATCCTTGATAAGGTAACTTTTTCTTCCAAAAACAACAAGAATAGTCTAAAGAAAATGTAAAATATTTTACTAAGAAATATATCTATGAGGACAAAAAAGTAAATTAAACACAATAGGAAATTAAAATATAATAATTTTTATTTCAGAAGTTTCAAATATGAAAATGTTTATGACAAGTATTCTTAATGGAGGGAACAGAATGATCAATCTATCCAAAATTTCAAAACTAGCAAACTGTCGATATTAACAAATATGCCTACCCTCTCCCATCCAATATGCAAATAATTGTTCAACATATGAATCATGCTATAAATGAATAAATCTACAAGTGAATCTGAATTACATTCTATCTGACTCTGGCGTCTCAGATTTTCTGATTCTCTGTATCCCACCTGGAGGCATCGCCGTATAAGTAAGCAGGCTCTCGTTTCTGGACATGGGTACAATAATGGTGGTGTGGCTCATAGGGGCCCCTCCGAAGACGGGTCATACTCACATAAAAGGGGAGGTCGTTGCATGAGCCACTCGGTAATGGGGGCCATTTTGCAGTCTTCTTCAGTGCCCAATTTTCTGTCATGGTGGCCAGTCTTTCAAGATTCACCAGATGGCTTTGAGCTAGATCGGGGTGTCCCGCCATGATTCTCTGCATGTGATTACTTTACGCAATTATTATATGTAAGTAACTTTCTATAAAAAGAGAATTTAAGTGAAAAAAAAACTTAGCTGCATATTCCAAACAATTAAGCAGTAAAAAAAATCTACAAATATTCTTTGCATAATTTACCAAAAAAAAAGTTGACTAACCCTTCAAGCGGCACAAACATCTTTTTCTGTTTTTCATGTTCAGTTCAAAAGCAGCAGCAGAAAGCAGAATACTTTCTTAGACAATCATAGATAAAGTATTTTTAAGATTTCAGAGATATAATTAAATACAAAAAAGATTGATTCATTTACTTTAAAAGCTAAGTTTTCTAACCTGATAGCTATAAGTTCAAAAGAATTTAGTGCTCAGAGGGTTAAGAAATATAAATGAGATGACTGAGGTTTGTTTTCTTGGGATATTTGGTTAAATCAGACCTTGATTTTGCACAATTTATTTTGTATGTTTTTTCATCAGACCAATAAAAAAATACAATGTTAAGGTTTTATCATAATTCAATAAAGGAGTACAATAATGCAATAACATACATTATAAATTTAAAAATACCTTATGTATGCAACTTACAATTCACTAACTTCTCTTCTTTTGGCATATTGAAAAGGCGCGAGAATTTCAAAGATATTATTTTGTACTGCATACTGTCTGGATCTTGAGTACTATCAAAAGACCTCTGTGCTACCAAGCTTTCAATTTTGCAGGCAACAAAATTTCTCATTTCATCTGTGTTATCAAAAGCACCTGTTCATTAGAAGCAGACATTATTTCAGCTGCATTGTAAGAAATGTAAACTTATTTTTAAACCTTAATAACTCTTGAACTATGTTTTATTCCCTTTCAACTTAAAAGTACATAAAATAAATATTACAAAAGCAGAATTACTTAAACAAGAAATTTAAATATTACTTTGAAATAAAATACCATTTTAGTCATTCACATAAACACTACAGTGGGATAGCAAGGGTAAGTGTCACTTGGGGCAAGCATTTTGTTTTGTCAGCTTCATCATATTTGGCTTTAAAAACATGAAATAAAAGCATTAATATTAAACCTCACAAGCACCCACAAGATTGGCAATGAAGGTTTTGATACACCTCAACTCCTTATCATTACATCAATGGTACTATAATAATGAACAATTCATATTTGTAACTGAAGCACGGTTATTAATAGTACTGCAATTCAAAAAGTTACAAGCAAAACGCTTTACTAAATAGAAAACAATTTGTCATACATAACTACATGAAATGTAAGAATGTGCAGAAAGAATAGAAAGATAACAAGTAGAATCACACATCATGAAATAGGCAAGCACACAAAATTAATTCTACAGTCAACAACAACCCAAGTTGATAGGACATGCCAGCTGTGCAGTGTAATATTCTGCCCAATGAAATATTTCTAGATATGATTCTAATTTATTTAAAAGAAACCAATATGTTTCAATATAATTTAGTTTTAAATACTAGCAACTAAGATTTTATGTATTGAAACTTAATCTTTGAAATGGAAGATATTTCTTTTCAAAGAGTTCTTTCTGTAGCCCTAAGATGTGCAGAAGCTTGCACTACTTCATTCTTTTCATGATTCTATGTTTTCTACAGGACGAGGTTGCCGGTAGTTTTGTATGTGTGTGTGTGTGTGTGCATGCGTGCATGTGCTGTCAATTTGAATAATCCTTGAATAAAATTTGTTTGTGCTTAATAAAGTATGAAACTTACTCAAAGTTGGTACAACATTCTTTTCCAACCATTCCCAGTGGTCTGTTATTTCATTCTTAGTAAAAGCACTGGCTACAATTACTAAAAAGAAAATAGATTTTTATACTTAGCAAATTACATAAAATTTTTTAAACTGCTATATATATATATATATATATATATATTGGTAACATTCCACTCAGAATTAATACAACTTTAATGTAATATTGATAGATTTCATCAAATTATCTTGAAATTATAATGTAATACAGAAGTGAGTAAAATTATAAAGAAGAGGGGGTATAAAATGACAAGTAACAATATGATATGTAACACTTTTCATATTCATGATCAGATTGTTATAATCTTAATCTAAACAAAAGTCATTGTGGGTATGTATGTATGTTCCACTTCTCCTAAACCACTGGATAGATTTCAACAAAATTTTGCATACTTATTATTTAAGACAAGGGGAAGATATCAGTCACCTTTTCAAAGTGCAAAAGTTAACTAAACAGTAAGTTAATCAGTTAATTAGAAATTAACCGAAACTGTTTTTGTGCTGTAACTTTGGAGCATATAATCCCACTAGAAATATTTTTATATCATCTTAAAGTACAACATTTTACCTCTTCAATGATGCCAATTTCATATCAGTGAAATTTTTCCTTTAATTTTTCAAAATTTAATTCAAAAATAATTGAATGAAAGCAGATGATTTTGAAATGCAGCAAACTTATGGATATTCCGTAGCTACACAATGGTGAAACTTTAAACTAATCTACCTTTACTCTCCAATACTTCTGTTCATTTTTGTAAATAGTTTATACAGTAAAAGATTAACTAACCAGCATGTTCGGGAAATGCCAATTTCCAGATACCTGAAAAGTCCGGATAGTCGAGTGTGATGGAAAAAATGGGGGGTAGCCTTTTTTTTTTTAAAAAAAAAAAAGATTTTTTCGGCCAAATAATTTGTTTTTGTCATTTTGAAATGTGCATTAAATATAATTTTAAGAATACTTCTGTATCTTCCATAACATTGTATTTACAAGACATATTATGAAGATTTTAATTTAACATTAATGATAAAAACAGGGATGAGATTGGCAAAAAAGCAAAAAGACTGAAATCATACACGAGCAAAAAAATTTGTACCATAATTTATACGCGAAAGATGTTTTAAGAAGTAAAATATCAAAACATGCAACATGATGAAAATATTACACTATAGTAATTAATAACTTAATTATCTATAATTCAGTATGTATAAATAAGAAAGAGAATATTAAATTATTATTAAATCATTCACATAAAAAGTTAACAAACAAGTTTAACACATCATCAGGGGCATCAGAAAATACAAAAATTAGACATTAAAACATATTTACCACTGAGATGCAACATGCACCATTCATGAGAAGAATTATATTTAATAGCCTTTTGATAAAAGTTAGCTCAAAAAATAAATAAAAATAAGGACAAATTTCTTTCGCTTCATGCAATTGTGTAAAGTGTATTAGCTCTTTATAAATTATAATAATGTATCATATACTGAATTCTGTTTTTTTTTTCTTTTATTTTTATACATTTTTGAAAAAGTAACAGCACAATGATTTTGCACCTTATAAAGTGAGAGGGGGTGAGAAATTGTAAGTTACAATGACAGATTCATTTAGCATTATTGTTATTTGAAACCCTTTGAAACATTTCCTTAATTGTTAAAGAAGTGGTTTTCTTTCGTTTTTTTATTTGTGTGGATTTTGTTGGTAACAGATCTCCATTAACACGCTTCACTCCTTGTTTTGTAGGGCTCTTATCTTTGACAGATTTTTCTTCAATAAAGGATGTGTTTGCATCCTCTGCAAGTTTATTTTCAGTGGAGGCTAAAGTTTTTGCACAGTCTTCATTAGTATCTCTTTGTTTAATTACTGACATAGTTGTTGGGACTACATTATATCTAGAATGCCTAGGTAAATCATCGGTATTATTTCTTATTTTGAGAAGATTTTTTTTGTCTTATTCTCTGCTTTTTTGCTGTATTTGCACACAGCTTTTCAGCTACCTCTTTTGAAAGGAGTTTTTCTTTTGATGTAGTTTATTTGTTTGCCTTTGTTCCATTTTTTTTTTTTTTTTTTTTTTTTTTTTTTTTTTTTTGTTGTGTGGTTCCCAGAATTATAATATCTTTTTTATATAAATTTATTTTTATATTTTTTTTCATCTTGGTACGCCCTACAAGATGACCACTTAATTTCAACTAATTCTTTTCAACTAATTTTTTTCAACATGTACATGCAAAAAAATCTTTTTTTTTTTTTTTTGCAAAATATGCCACAGAGGTTTTGTTTTCTGCAAAAAGGTGGTACTTAATACTTTGAATGGAACAGAATATGTTGGAATTTTCATCCTTGTAGAGCTTGCTGATATAATGTTGATTCGTCAGTAGAAGATGAATCAGCTAGTTTCCTAGCCTGTGGAGTTAAGCCGAATAGTCGAGCATATTTTCCCATAATTTTCTTTCAAAAAAGGAAGACAGAAAGGTTTCTTTGTGTAAAAGCAGAACTTTCGGAAGAAAGCAAATTTTTGCGGCAGGTTAAAACAAACAAAAAAAGGAAAAAACGGAATTTTGAGGGGGAAAAAGAAAAATTTCTCCAAAATAACAAAAAAGCGGAAATTCACCAAAAAGTGGAAGAATCTCATCCCTATATAAAAAAAAGTATGATCTGTAGCCGAATTTTTACCATATATATATAGATTCTAAAAATATAAACATATAAAAATAGCCGACGAAACTGAAAAAATATTCTACTCAGCAAGCATAATAAAACTCTTTTAAGTGATCATAAACAAATCCCAGTTTGATTATCAAAACTAATTATCTTTTTAAAAATCGCAAGGCTTATTGCACAATACGAGCAAATCCAATTCTCCCGCATGTGATATTATGTAATCAGAATCAACATCTGCTGGTATTCAGAGAGTAAATAAATAAAGGAAAAGAAAGAGACTAACCAATCTGGAGTACCCCCTCCCAAGAGGTTTTTTTTTTTTTTTACCGATTTCATTTTTAGGTCTCGTTTTTTGGCAAAATGTGAGGACCTTTTTTTTTTCCCTCACTTTTGCCATAAAACAAGTCTGTGTACGTCACAGTACTGTATATTGCTTTTTTTTCCCCTTCTGCTCCCCTCCACGCAGAGCAGATGTTGCATTCCAGAAATAAATTGTCTGCGTGAATGGAATAGCATGGGCGCATGCATGTTAAATTTTGGTGCACGGATGTAAAATTTTTAGAAAAACTCATTTTCTAATTTTTCTGGATAGTTGAGCTTCCCAGATACTTGAATGTAGGGATAATCGAGAATTTGATGTATACGAAGAGAATTACCATTGTTCACTTTTAAAAGCCCAAAAGTTAATCAATCAAAGTTTTAGTTAATTACAAATTAAGCAAGATTTTGCCATTTTCCATGATATTTTTCAAAAATATCTCACAAAAACTGTTTTATACCATATTGAAGTTTAAAAAATTAGCTTTTCAGTGACATAAATTTCATTTCAATTCAATTTGTTGCCCTCATTTTAATAATTTTTCAAAAATTAAATTGTGTATAAAATTCACAAAATGTAACAATATTCTTTTTACTGTTAAAGAACAAGATTACATATGAAGAACTGTCACTAGAAAACATTAAAAGAATTCTAGAAGAATTCAAACAAAAAGTTTAAAAGCAGGCGATTCATAATTTATACCAGAAATAACTATTGATCTGGTTGTTTTAATGTTTTTTATTAATGAAAAATTAACCATCTAATTAATTATCCCAAAGCATTCATTAAAACATTTCTTATACTTCAATATTTGTGAACAAAATTTAAAGTACTTATATAACTAATTTTAATAACTTATGGAGAAAATTAGCAATTGGCAGTTTTTAAAAATCGTCTGGTGCAATTGATATTCTCATTTTAATTAAAAAAACGTTTCAGACAATAAAAGAATTTTGTGTATTATAATTTTCTATACAAAAGAAGTTTCTACATTAAAAATATTAGACATAAAAGTATTTTAATCCTGAGCAACACTAGGCTTAACAGCTAGTATATAATAATCAATATTTTAACAATATAAATAAATTTAATTACTTACGAGGATTCTTATCAGAAACGGAAGAATGAAGGATAATCCGGAAAGGGAGGGGCTGCAAAATATTACCAATAACAAATATATTACTGTTATCTAAGATATACTTCCTAATATTATATTTCATTCATGTTTACTTAACCAAAGAAAAATGTTTTAGACTAATTCTTTCATGATTTCTTTAAATTTGTTAAAATATCTCCAAAGAAATTGTTGTTGTTGCATATTTTGTCAATGAAATATTGTTTTAAACTTAGTATAATAAATGACAGATCAAAGCAAACTTCAAAGAACTATTTTATTTGCCTACAAAGCATTGTTTCATAAATGCTACAAATAAATTACACATTTTTAGAGTCAAATCACTCTAACTTAGTTAAAATACTTTAAAAGATTTATTATTTTATAAATGTTAATTTTTATTTCATTCAATATATTTTCAAGCTCTTACAAAGATTATAAAAAGATAAAAAAAAAAATTTTATAAGACATTTTTTTTAAGAACTGAAATATTAATTTCTTCTGGTTAATAAGCATTTTTACATATAAAACATTCTAGAAAACTGAATAATTATATCAACTATGAAAACACTTGCTTTTTCACCAATCCAAATTTCTAATTAGATTCAAAAGCATATCATTGTTGTTCAAGCAAAAGTCACTAAGTGTAAAATTATAGTTTTGATAAATAGTCAAATTAAACTTAGTTAATTTTGAGTCAAAAAGAGGAAAAGTAAAAATTATTTTACAGATTTCTAGCTCCTATGATTGGTTTACTGATGCTTAGTTAACAGGTTTTTATCACAAAATAATTAATTGGAAATTTTAATCAACTGCAGCAGTCCATCGAAAGGTTTATTGTGGCCTTAGTGACTTTTGCTTGAACGACGACATCTAATATATAAATATAAAAGTTGATATATTTAAAAAGAATGTACTTAAAACTACACTATTTAACCATTACAATAATGTTATCACAGGCAAATGAGTTTTAACAAAACTGGTCACAATAACTCTACAGTAGATTTTATTTATTTAATCCCATACTAGTGATTTTTAATGCCATATATAAAACAGTTTTCATATAATCTTAAGCAATGTTCCATAACTTTCCATCCATCTTTGGATAACTCTTTCACAAAGAAAACTGAGTAAAGTATGAATAGTAAAATATACAATACTTAAGTAACTTTTTATTTATAAAAATCATTAATTTTATCAATATTAATAATTAAAACTTTATTACTCATTTAAAATTTCCAATACATTTTTTATATTGAAAGCGTTCTAGGCATTTTATGCTTTCATTCAAACAAGATTTGATTCAATAAGATAAATTTAAAATTTATATGGCAGTACTTCTAAATAAGTTATTCATTTTAGGTAATGTGTTATAGTGGAAGCAAGTGCCAAATATTCGCCAAAGGTTGATTTACATTTTCTGGCACAAAAGCCAAATCTGACCATACTGCACAATACATATGGTGAAAAAATATTTGCCATAACGTCATCATAATGTGATTTGCTTGGCGTAAGTCGAAGTTCGCCAAATAAGCTCAGGGGCTGCAATAACACGCAAGACCCATTACTATTCCATTAATGGGGACCTAACTGCCTTCAAGCTTGATTGTTGGTGTGAAGATTTGGCAGGCTTTTAGCACACTAATTGAATAGTACCAGATATTGATATATTATAGTTTATAACCAGAAAAATAAAATATTCACCTTTGTGTCAAACACACTATCAAATGTACCCACAAAAAGAGATGATAAACCTTTTGTACCATATCCTTTCCTCTGCTGAAGAATGAAGAAAGGATTTGCATGTTCGATTACCCTAAAAGCATAAACAATGTCATTTTAATTATAAAGAGGTTCCATCTCAATGGAACTAATCGAATAAATATTGTATAGAATCAGAATGCCTGTGACCTCGAAATTTGAGTAGTATAAAAGATTTGCAAAGAATTTCACACTTTAAACTAGCACTTCTTATTGATTTATCACATGACTGATTTTTAATTTGATATGGTAACCGAACACCACTCCATATATCTGCACTTGGAATCAGAATGGTTGATTCTTTAAGCAGTTGGATAGGTATGGAGCTTTTTTTTATTTTTCAAAAAAAAATATACGGTACAATTTTGATATACAGCATCAATCGCGATAATTTTGCTTTGGCGACTTTTTTCAACAGCTTCAATATAGGAGGACCCCATGGGCGATACTTTGTTTTGGCAACTTAATGATACGATGTTCGGTACATTGTACAAGATTATCACCAGTGGTACCGTATATCAAAGCTGTTCCAAATATACATATATCTGACAAAAAAAAGAGAAGGAAAAAAAAGAAATTAATTTTTAAAAAGTATAAATATAAAAATAAAGCTTACTTACACACATTCAATAACTACAAAATTCTATATATATATATAAACATACAAAACAGATGGAAAGCATAGAAATAAATTTCAAGTTGCCGATAAACAATGTTTTTCTTTTCAAAAAATGGTATTCATACAATTGGATGCATATAAGCCGCCTAATGCGGACACGAAAACTTTTGCTTCGTCTTCTCCACAGTCATATTTTTTTTATGTTTGTAAGGAGAAATAGCTAATTTAGTTTAAAACACTTCAGTGAAATTTGATGGAAAGTTATCTTAGACAAAATTTCTTTTTATTTATTCATTCATATATGTTTAATTTCCTCGATTTATTTTCTAATTTTGACATCATGACAAAATTTATCAAATAAAAATGAGATCATGATTTCTCCCCACCCACTGAACAGGGTTTGTAAGTAAAAAAAAAAGTTTAAAAACCACTACTTCAACCCCTTAACAGTGTAGTTTTTTATACCACGTAATAAGACAACCCCTTCTGTTTTGGGAATAGATCGTCATATTGATTTAATTAAAAACCCATACAACACTTGAAATGTTAATGGATTATTGGTCATTTTTATATCGAATGATAACGTCTATGAACGACTTAATTTTGGATTACAAGTGCAAAAATGCCATAATTCAATGCACAAACTGAGCTCAGGCATCACTGTTAAGGGGTTAAATCAAGTTCTACTTTAACATTTAGACAAGTTCCCGATTTTTATGTAAAATTTTTTCTCACTCATTAACACACAATAATAAACATATTTCGCATAAATGGAAACTGTTGGGAATCTACAAATCAAAGAATCATGTAGAAAATTTTAAGTGAAACATTCACTGGAAATTTTACTGCTTTGCATAAATTCATAGCACATGCAGGAATCATTCATCTTTACCTACACAAAATTTATAATAAAAACTATCAGTAGCTGCATAAATACCCTTAATAAAACCTATATTTATAACAAAATTTGGATGGAACATAAAATCTCTGAGTAACTACTTTCAAGCTAGTTTCATTTGAACTAATGTGACAAAATTTTACTTCCTTGCACATCTGTTTATCTCTCTTTAAAATAAAAAGCGTTTCAGAATAAGCGTTGATTATTTTAAAAATTCACCATGAACACAAAATATCTATTATATTGAAGCTAAAAAATCTAACAGATGCAAAGGAAATGAGTAAAGGAAATATAACTTTCAAGAATTAAACTGTTTTCAAAGAATATATATTTTTTTATTTTAGTTTATATTTAACGAAATTCAATTAATAATTTATATGGAATACCATAATGTTCTTGCAAAAGCAACTTCCTGAGGTTTAACCCACATCGTTGTCACATTACTGTGAAAAGTCCGTAAATCTATCTCGTGACATACGTTAAAATTGTATTTACAGTCAATGTTTACAATATTTCAAGGATAATTTTACTGATGCCGTCCTACACAAATTTGAAGAAAAGATAAGAAAAAAAATGTCAGCTATTGATTGGTTTCTAAAAATTATGAAAACAGACTTAACTCAAAGATTATTTAATGAAAATGTATATTTTTGAAACAACAAGTGAATTTGTAATATTTAATAATGAAACACACGGCAGAAAGATTTATTTTTGTTGGCTTTTTTGATCTAAATTCATAAGATTCTTCTAAGAATAAACAAACATTATTAGAGATCTAAACACAACTATATCACTTCGTATCTGTACATACATATGTATGGTTCCAATACGTCTCGATCTCGTACTTCCCATTCCCTTAAATTAAATTCACAAAGTAGTTACATCGTATGTTGCCACTTATCTGGTATCATACACTTTATAACAATAAATAAATTGAAGTCCTGCTTTTGGTCAGTGTGCAATAATATTAAATAGCATTCACGCATCCTACAACTTTTCAATGTGCCTCAATTGAACTAAATTTTAGCATTACTAATAACATCAACACAAAAAAACAAAAAGAAAATATCATCTATAAAGGTAATATAAATGATAATATAAAAAATTAAAATGTTCTTATCTGTCCGACATAAAGTTCCACTACGCTTAGTGGTTTTACATTTAGTTCGGGTTCCTTGCATCCTCAGGTTCATCATCAGAATTCATGTACTGGAGTCGTCCATCATCTTCCTTCCCATTTCCAGGCTTTTTAACTGACTGACATGAGCTATTGTACATAGGAGGCCTATTACTAAGTTCTAGTGTGAGATTCTATGTGTCAACTAGGAGGAGGTATTTCTGTGGACAACCATTGGGTCCCTCAATTCGTGGTTGCGTTTTTATTGCTTGATTCATTCCCTTGGATTTCTTCTAACTGCCGCGATCTCTTTACGAAAACGATGATTTACCTACTTTTTTTTGTATATAGCATTCGTTTCACTTAAAGAATCGTTGTCATCTTCAAGTTTTCAACATCTTATTCTTTTTCTGGATTGAAGGCAACGAGTGTCTCTTAAGCCTTCTATAATATCTCCTTGTAGAAGTGTAGTTCATTCTTTACCATTTCAGATCATTCGCAAATATCCATCATCTTTGCTGGGAAGAGTTTTCAAACTTTTCTTTCTCTGAGTTGTTTCGAAGAGGTTTAAGACAGACTCGATTTACTTTTTTCATCAATCGGAAAGTTTCACGAATAGTTCCATCTTCCGGTATCCAATGTGAACTCTTTTTCCTATTTTGCAAGAAATATAGGGAAGATCAACTCATCCTGTCTCGATGATAAGATCAACTGACTGTGATCACGAATCAACGATCTTATGTTTTTTCGGCCTACATCAACTTCAATATCGGCTTTAATTCTTCCAATAGAAGTTAATGGCATCTTCTGATTTCCAAAACCATATTTTATTGACGGACGGTTCAAGTTCAGTTTAAATTTTGAGCAATTGAGAATCTTTAGAGAACAACATGTAACTCCTAGCTGATCAATTAAAGCTTGCGATATCACAATTATTAAGTTTCACTTTCAGAGATATGAATTACTCCTCCTGAATTTCAACTCGTCTACCAGATAAGCTTTCACATTTGAATGATTACTTTCCTCTGACGACACAGTTTATAGCTTCATGGCCTTGTTACTTCTCGGCATGTTAAAACATTTTGAGACGAACAGTCCTTGCACAATGCCCAAAATTAGAACAATTGAAGCATTTTGGCTCACCCCTCCTCTCATGTGTACATGCAGAGTTTTTTCTTTCGTTGGTAACAGGATGATCTTTAGAGTCTCGTTTGTCGTAATGCCTTCCTTACGCGGTTGTTTACTCCTGAAAGTTGAACGGACGACACTATTGCTAGTCCAGTGCCCCAATTGAGTAAAAAAAATCTAGGACGCAAAATGTCAAAAAACAAAATGAGAAAAAAAACGCAACGGAGTTTGACTTAATTTAGAAAAGTTTCTGAAAAATTCTAAAAACAATAAAACAACAATTTATGTTCTAATGACACAAAACTTTCAAGGACTTCCAGTAATCTATATATAAAAGAAATGTCAGAATTTTGCTCAAACTTGGGCATTGCTTCAAGAATTTCTAACTCTTCCAATAAGTGTTTGCATCCAGAACGTAGTTTTACAAATAAAATAATCAAGACTATTTGAACAACACCTCAAACAAGATTGTCAGGCCTCACTATATTAGGAATTGAGTATGAACTGAGACTGTTAGATGTTCTGAATGTCATTAGAAAATTCTCTCTGCAAAAAGTTCGTAAAAAATTTCTGAATTGTACTGTAAACTATTTTTTAAAAGAAGTATTTTAAGTGAAAAATTATCAAGTATTTTTGTCAATTACTGAGTTACACTATTGTTTAATTATCGTTCGTTAAAAATGTAAAAAAAGACCATATATCTTTCTTTTAGAATGCTTACATTGTAGTTCCACAGGTACAATTTTTACTTTTGCACGGAACGGTTCAATGTGGCTAAATCCGATCTGCAAGGCTACGACTAAGAAATAGACGGATAACAAAAATCTATTAATAGTATATGTACACTAACGTGATCCACTGCTGACTTGAAAAATGAAAATACAATGCTTTGAAAGTGAATAATACACCCATATTGTATTTCATTTTACAAAATGATCAATATATACTTCAATACATCTACATTAGACATAATTTAGACGATGATGGATAATATAAACTGACGGTTTGTCTAGGTTTTACTGTACTTAACCAGCTCTTAGCTGTATTGGATGAACTACAATTTTTGGCATGTTATCGAATCGCTGTGTGTTTCTGAGAATTTTTTTCTCCGCAAATTTCTAAGGAAATGCACGAATAAATATGGGTTAACCACTTTTGAATTAACCTTAAGGGGCGAAATTTTCGGCCTGGCCACTGGGAGGGTTAAGAAACCACGTGACATAAAAAATTTTCAGAATATTTTTTAGTACCACGGTAAGTCATAGACTATTATTAGCAAAACGCCTTTGACTCTTCAATTAGCCGCATTGTAATCTTCTAAAATTTTTAGAAACCTGTAACACATCCTTATTTTTGATCTTAAATTCTGAATCTCATGGGAGGTCAGATGAATTTGATTCTTTCACCTTCGTGTCTCAGCCAAGGTAAAAAAATCGGTCTTAGTAATGCCAAAGAATTTGGCAGACAATGTGTTAACCATTTTCCATTGTTTAAACAAATACTTAATTGCGTGTTTGTCTAGATACTTTATTATTATTTTTTTATTTCTGAAGACGATTTTGAGAAGTTGTTGTTAAGGACACTATACACCAGAATGTATCAATGTCTGAGTCAACTGACACTCCCTAGAGACTTTTTGCTTTTGACAGCTAATAGGCAATCGAGCCACATTACTCAAGCACGTAGCAGAGGTTTCCGAAATAATGCTTTTTTGCCTGCAGGCTGAGGGATATGAGAGATCTCTGGAGTAAAACAAGAATTCGTTATTTCCTCAGAATCACACAATAACTTACGTAACTTAATTGAAAATTAAGGAAGATTAACATTTTGTAGTAACAATGAAGGTAACTTACATTTTAGCAGGAGTTTATTGAAAGTCAAAACTTTAAATGATTAAAGACTTTTAAAAAGACGGGCTGATTGTTCGATTATGAGGTTGTTACTTTGACAAGGAGAAAATAAATCCAAACACTTTACGTAATATTTGAACCCATGGTCAACGTAAACTAACTCAACTGAATAGCAAAATAAATGTTTCACGATTTGCAAAGAAAGCTCAACACGTTTAGCGAATTCTATCACAAATATGGGATCAGGTATCTTACTAATGACCGACATGTGGTGTACAGTGTATAGGGGATGTGGAAGACATTTGAGCCATTCGAAATCATCAAAATTTATGGACTTTATATCAATGTTCCCCTACCCCAACTCCCCTACTTTTCTGTTTGTATTACTTCGCATACGAAAAGTAGAAAAAGTGACAAGTGAAAGTGAGAGTAGAAAGGTTTTGTAAATACATTCACATTAATAGCTTTAATATCACATAAAATTATGGGAAAAGGGGGGATGATCCATGAATGCTATAAATTCTCTATTTTGATGCAGGTATGATTTTATTCATAATCTTTTGAATATTTTATACGTTCAGACATTAACTCCTACTCTGTAATAAAATTCATATTTGTATCATTGTCATATTTGCTTTCCTTTAATGAAACGCTGCCTTTTGTCTTTCTTTTTTTTAAATTAATTACTGATTGTCAAAATATTATTGTTACTTACATCTGAGCACGAGAAAGTTTATGAAATGTGAGAATTTTAATTAAACAATCATATTTTTTTAAAAATAATTTTTAAATAAAATTTAAAATTTTAGTTATTCTCCCTCTTTTCTTCCTCTTATGTAGATTTCCCAGCTTAGTAGGGAAAAAAAAACATAGTATGGAATTAAGTATATGTACTTTCAGCAATATGTTTTCATCCTTGAAAAGAATGAGAAAGTGAATTTGAAAAGAAATAAGAATTTCCGAGAAAAGAATGAAAACCAGGTCTGAGTTTACTATTTCAATTTATTTACTTAATGACTTTTTTTTATTATTTATTTATAAGACGCCATGGTTGAAATGAATCGTTACTGATATACATTCTGGAATTTTAACCACTGGAATGGTTTTTGAAATTTATGTTTGTCTTACCTTGTTTTCCTTTTCCCTTGTATAAATATAAAATTTTCCTTCGGTATTCGAGGATTTCTTATAAAAAAATACTCAATGATGATAAGCTCCCCAGCATTTAGCTTTGAAACTATACTTATAAGTACAGTTAAACAAACTTTATGCAGTCTCTGACTTACTCATATGTTTACTATTTATCTGCTTTAAAAAAGAATGTCTATAGTTTTTTACGAGCAACGATTATGCGGAACCAACAACTGGAAAGAATAATCTTCACTCCATTCCACCGTACCAGTTCTCTGTCATCGGCTACATACATCAAGTCCCCACCGCACCTTAACTACCTCGTTTCCTGTGAATTGGGCGGGAGAGGGTAAGCAACAAGTGGTGTGATGGGGATAAAATATCACAAAACGGAAGCATAAAGAGAGTGAAAAGAAAACTTCGAGGAGGAAAGCGACAAAATTCACTGAAAAGAAAGAAAGAAGAAAAGAAAGAAAAGAAAGGAAAAAAGCACGGCGGCGGGTGGGAGGGTCAGGTCTGTATCCGGTATGGGGTTTTCATTCATAAAGAGCTCCTGAGTACAGAATAGTTCCTTTGGCGTGGAATCGCGAGGAATTCCAACATTCAATAATTCAACCGCTTTAGGCCTACTTTCAGAGGTTTTGCCTTGTATTTTGGACATACCCATTCATGTCTGGTATTTGAAGATTGGGCCAATTCATATTATTTATATATAAAAAAGGATTAGCTGTCGGATATATTTGTTGAAACAATAAGCTTACTTTCGAAGTCTGTTTTACCTTTAAAATCCAGACTGTTCATACATGTAATTATGTAACATTTAAGTCGTCCTCAGTCTCAATATGGAGTAATTTTTCTGGAATAGAACTGTTTTAGTTTGTTTTTCAAGAAAATGGCAAAATTTTATACTATAGCAAGTTCAACATACGTAAGCATGTTTTTGTATTTTTGTACTCCCTCCCCTTGTCAGCAAAAATAAGCCAACTCGCAACCCCCTTATAATTGACTATAACAACTGCAACCCCCCCCCCTGTTCTGTTTTTTTCGAAACGCATTAACATGACAATAATCTAATTTTAAAAAATTTGGGACTTAATTCAAATAAAAACTCTAACTCCTGGCTAAAAATGAAAAAAAAAAAAATGTAAGTTTAATTTCCTTTCAAGTTGACTTAAAAAATCAAGTTTAATTTTTTTTTTTTGCCAAATTAACTTTTTCGATTTAATTTTTAAATTAAATTATTTGTGTAGCAATTCAATTCTTCGGGAAATAAAAGTGATTTTATGCCTCACGTAAGCATCACTTTCCCCTCCTCCTTGTCAGCAAAATACAAATGCAAAACCCCTCCCCTTGAGTGTTTACGTAATATTTAACGCCCTATTTCTTTTTTAATGTAGAGAGTGTCATGTTTTAACAACAGCAGAATGATCCACCTCAAGTAAGTTGCACTAATGTTAAGTTTAGACTTATCTTACTAAAAAAAAAACTAATACAGTAAACGGAATGGCGCTGGTTTGTCTGCAGGGGGCAAGATCTCCCCGACAAGGGGACGAGTGTTACATCAAAACATCTTTAAATTATAGGTAACTAACGCTTACCTTTGTTTTGGTCGTCTCAGGTTTTCTCTACTGAGCTTTATATTATCTGAAATCTCTTATTATGTAAGTGTATGTAAATGAGTAAATCTTTAAGAATGAAAATATTTAATAAATGATTAAGTCTACATGACTAATTTTATATTTGCATAAGTTAGAAAAAAGGGATTACAAAAACGCGTGGTAAAAGTTACTGCTAAACCAAGAGAGAGCAAGGTAAACAACCCCTGGTGGCGGGAAGGAAGTTCTCTTAGTTAATTTTCAGTCCCTGGTGGTTTCGCAATGTAATAAATTCTAGCTTCTCAAATTCTCTGTAGATTATTATTTATCAACTACAGTTGAATACCCCGTAAAAAATTTTCCCACATGGATTCAAAATTTTCCCTCGATTGAGTGAGCTCCCCATCCCCTCTGGCACCACCCCATACAGGTAAATCCTCTCAGATAACGAATATCGTCAGATGTGCTGTCATATACCAGCATACAATGTATGTTTATATTACATTTCTTTTCTTGTTACAGTGAGATGACATCTTTAAAACAACAAGATATATAAATACTTTTCCTTTCTATTGGCTTGGACACTTAGATATGCTGACGATATTAACGAGTTGCGTAGTTAATTTTGTAAATTTAAATATTGTTCGTAGAATTCAGTAAGTTCTCTTTTTTTTTATTGTTTTGTTATATTTATTTCCAATGAAGAGTAAAAAATCAAATTAGGTTAATAATGATTGAAAAATTATTATTACTGATAACTAGTATTTCTTGGGATCCATATTTTTTGCATACATCCGTCCTCGTTTTTTTTTTCCTGCCAAATTATCACTAACTTTCCAACAAACATAACAATCCTTCCAAATCTAGATTTTTTATTACATTATAACAGCATGTTTGAAAGCAAAAGCTAGAGTTTGGAAAGAGCATTTATTTTAAACTTTAAACAATAAACCGTATATGTACAAAATTTTCCGAAAGCGATCTTGATTAAAAATATAAACTTTTCAAAAAAAAAATTTCTTAGGTCGGGCAAATGTCAATAAAAAATACGTTGCAAAATAATTTAAAAAAAAAGTAAAAAAAATCTGAAGATTCATACTTCTTTATTAAAAGAAAGTTAGAAAGAGAGAAAAAAATGCAATAGAAACGTTTTCCCCCAAGTTTATAAATGAAAACGAGTTAATCAATCGTTTGCAAAGAAGAAATAAAACCTTTATTCAAACCACTTTCCTTTTATAAGATAACAAGAAAATATTTGAAGAGAAATAAATAAAAGCAAGAAAAAAAATGCGATAATTACAGATGAGTGGAATAATAGGGCAAAAAAATTAGCAAAATGGGCAAACCCTCAAAATTAAATAAATAAGAAATCAATTGAATTTTAGAATAATTTTAGGCGTTAGCTCCCTTTTAACTAATACATCACTGATGCAAATGATCCATGTCCAAGTCAAACGATTGAACGTGCATAAGAACAATAGAACAATAAAACATCTTACATACATACTAAAAATTTGTTCTTTGTATATGAATAAATCACTTACGCTTAAACAAAAATTCTTGTAAATAAGAAAAAAGAAAAGAATGGCTAGTTAGTATTCAAGCGCAGGAATATTCCAAAGATTATAATATAATATAATTTTCTCATTATAAATCATTGTACAATAGCTAGCATTTATTTTACTACAAGCAACACAATTTATTTTCTTCTAAGTTTTTTTACGGGTTTAGAGAATACAAGAAATAAATTTGGCTAGCGGTTTACAATCTTACAACATGTTTCTGATTCTATGTAGAGTAGCTAATTCGACTTTTCAACAGTCCGGCGTACGTCTAAGGAGCCGATAATTAATCTGGAGCATTGCACGACCACGCTGTTCTCCATTTCTACCAACATCTTGCGTTTTATTCCACTCATTCAGATCGATAGATCTACCGTTACAAGCTGGATTCAGAGACTACCACTCTTTGGATTGATTTACCGGAAAGGGGCGCGTTCAGGCAGTGAGTAATAGCGCATTCCGAGTTCTTTGTTGATCATGCTCATTAAAATATAAACTTCACCCTTCCATTCTTTCTTTCCCGCCTATTTTGATGAAAAATCCTGTGCCCGGCGCATGCGCATGCAGAGGGTTTCCCAAACCGTTGCTAAACAATATTCGAGTCATTCACGGATGCCCAAAGCACTCCACCGCTTCGACTACCCCTGTACTCCTCCTCGCCCCAGACTGACAACCGCCCATACTCTCCCACCCCACACGGGGATTTCCTGTTTTAAAGAGAGCACCTGCCACCTTCCTGGGAGCGCCTTAATTGTAACTCCCACACACGTTCCACTCCCAATGCTCCCACACGCACGGGTGATTTATTGCCTCGAAGAATCATATTTCATTTTTATGGAATTCACTTTCATGGAATTTTACATTGACGAATGGGTTTAGCATCCTGTCAAAACTGTGAGGAACAGCGGTGAATGTCCTCTTGGGAACCCAAAGCACACTATTACCAGGGCAGGATTAAGGCCTAGGGGCCCTTAGGCAATACATGTCTCTAAGTCTCTGTTTCCTCCTCAACCGCCAAAAAACAAATGTTTGATTGATTTTAATTTAATCTCTATAAAACAGTTTGAAACTGAAATTTTCTACAAACTGAAGAAAGCAAAACAACTAGTTAGGAATCACTTCATGAGAGTTGGTTTACACGAATAAAAAAATTCGATAATTAAAATTTAAAGTAATCTTAAGTAAAAAAAAAAAAATTACAAACCTTTTAATAGAATTTAAATACTATTTCATTATAAGTACGGAAATCTTTCTATATTATACTTATAGAAAAGATGGAAATCAAGATCACACAAAGAAAGCCAAAAAAACAAAATAAACTCAGAGGTAATCGAATAAAACAAAAAAGCAAACGAGGAATCCATTCTAGTCCATTTTTCAAGGGCTAAGAACTTTATCGAAATGTCCAAATAATAATTGGGAAATTTTTCTGTATCAGCTAAGCATTACGCCAAAATAACTTCTACCTTCGAAATTTCCCAAACAAAAGACAAAGGAGATCTGTACACCAAAAGCATATTTTCAATAGAAAGAGGAAAAACACAAATCAAAACGCTAATAAGATTGATTAAAATTATCAGCCATCTAGCTATATTAAAATTAGCCTTCATAAATAAAAACTAACCCTATGCCCATAGTTGAGAGAAAAAAAAAAGTACAGATCTCCTTTGTCTTTTGTTTGGGAAATTTCGGGCTGAGAGAAGCTATGTTTGGCGTAATGCTAGTTCTTACCGAAAATTTCCCAATATTATTTCGAATCCTTCGAATAAAGTTTAGCCCTTGAAAAATGGACTAGAATGGATCCTCGTTTGATTTTTGTTTTATTCGATTACATCTGAGTTTATTTTGTTTTTTGGCTTTCTTTGTATGATCTTGATTGCTATTGTTCTCTGTTTTTTGTTTTGCTGCTGCAATTACGCGCTACTTAAACATTGTATATATATTTTATTTAATTTTATTTTCTATATTTTATTCTCTAAATTTTATTGTTTATAAATAAAAAAAAATGTTGTTGTTCTTGTTTAAAGTTTAAGTTAAGATTCTATTTTTAAATTTGTTCTAATTTTTTTAGTTGATTGTTTTTAAGCTCTATGGAAAAAGTATCATATATTTAGCAACATATTTTTTTAATTTATAAAAAAAAATAACACGAAACTTTTGCAAAAGGTTAAAAATAAGGGAAGTTGTTAGAATAATGTTCCAAAATTTAAACGATACTTGATTTTAATTTGAATATGTTCGAGCGAAGTTCCATGCGAATTAAATTAAAGCGCAAAATTAAATTATTCTGAAAATACCGCAAAAAAAATTTCGAAGCCTCGGGCCCCCTAAAATTGCAGTTGCCCATAGGCAGTTGCTTACTTTGCCCATTTAATAATCTGGCCCTGCCCTTTATGTGCAAAGGATTATAACGCCAAACATGACAAGGGGGGGGGAGATATATGCCCCGATTGCCATTAACCCTTCCTACTCCACAGCTGAATCTGAAAGTTGTAGAGGGACGAGACTCATGTTTATATGGAATGCCGCTGTGGAAGAATTAATTCAATTTCAACCATTTTTATTAGATGGCTAAGTTCCAAGACACAGTACATTAAAAGGTACAAGACGCAAGACGAGAACAACAACGCAAGACAAGTACACAGAAGAAAAAGAGAGAGGCATCGTGGGAAAAAACCGATGGTTTAGTAGCGCCACTCATAAAAAAGGAGAAGGCAGAATTGTAACCGCTACAGTCTCTATTTTCTTATCCACAAAAAAAAAAAAGTGATAATATACTTTCTCCCAAAGTTTCTGTTCTGAAAGATATATGAAAATTAAAATGCTTATTATATAAAAATTACTGAAAAAATATTGAAATTCTACTTAATAAGAAAAAATTTATTTAATATAATGTGTCTCAGTAAGGTTTGAAATCACGCTAAAGCAGCGTTTATAGTTCTTTTAAGGGACTGAGTTAAAACGACGTATAAGTGAAAAGACCTATAATCGAAATTTTAATAAACAACTTTGATTATTACAAATTTAATGCAAATTCGTTTAACGGTAACAATTTTTAAGTTTTTTGAGATAATTAGTGTATTATACAGTATGGAAAACAATAATTAAATTTTAAGACTAAACATTTATCATAAAAATGAAAAAAATCATACCTTTATTGTAGATCTTGAGTACTATTTAGTCATTTCTTATTTTATATGATTTATGCGCGTGCAGGCAGGACTTTATTCGGAAATAGCAGGGAAGGAAAAGGATGTTATCCTCTCGGTTTTCTAGGAAACGGAGAAAAAATGACCAATGCAAAATATTTACGAATTTTAGAAAGTGGAAAAAAGACGTGTAATCTAAGCTTTGCTTTGTATAAACGAAGTACTTTAACATTACAATAGTTAAGAATAAATCGGTAATTTTTAATTTAATTACAACCCGCCCCGGCCCAGCCTACCCAAGAGGGTGTAAGGTCTTATATGATGAAACGACGTATAAATTCATAAAGACGCATAAATGAGAAACATATAAACGGTGCGTTACTGCATTTATAACTTTTAATGCCAGAAATTTGAGATAATTTTAATAACGAAGGATTAGGTTAAGAAAAGTAGAATAAATAAAAATTTTCGATTAACTTCGCGAGTTCAATTTTTGATGGGACATTCTGTGTTAATAATGTACTATCGTTTTTATTCATTCAGCTGAGACCGTAGGACATCTGAAATAATCGTGTTCTGCGTTTATATCGAATAATAAGGTTTCTTCATGACTTACTTTCAATTTATAAATTTAAAAATACGATAACACGAATCTGAATCATCAAAACCTATCAAGAAATCAAATCGGAAACTTTGGAAATAGGACAAATCTAATTTCATACTTTCTTATTATTGAATTAACTTCTATAAAATTATTTATTTTTATGGTAAATATTTTAGCTAATTTCATTTACAACTTAATATTTAACTTTCAATGAATTTCTCATTTAGCTTTCGATTTTTTTTTTGTTCCTTTTGTTCTATTTGGAATCCATTTTTAAAGCCAAGTTTCGATAAAGGAAAATTTTAAAAATGTATTAAACTGAGACTTATTTGGAGTTGAGATTAGGGATGCCGGTTATTGCAAAAAGAACAGGTTTTCGGTTAAACCAGTTTTCTTCACCTCCGGTTTAAGCTGGCTGTTAAAACCGCTCAAAATAACAGGATTTTGTAAAAACCGATTTTTATTTTTTTTAAAGCAACTTTTGTGGGCAGAATTTTTTTTATTAATAATAATATACAATAAGTAAGTATTAATACAATAATTAATTAATGTAATAAGTAATGATTATAAATAAGTAATTAATACAATATGTAATAATAATAATAAATTAGTAATTATTGCAATAAGTAAGTATTATAGACAAAATTATTTATTAACATTGTTTTCACAAGAAATTAATCCATTGGCCAATATTTATCTTCTAATCTGCTCATAAATACTCTTTCAGCATTGTGTTTATCCGTGAATCGACACCTCTCATCGGAAACAACATCATTCAACGTAGATACTAATCTTTCGGACGCCACAGAACTTCCGACTAAAGAGAAGTATTTTATGGCTACAAAAAACAGAAGCCGTTTGCAGACAAAATTTTTTATTAGTATTGTTTTTGCAGATCCATTGGCCAATATTTGCTTGTTCATAAAGGCTCTTTCAGTAATCCGCCAGCCAACAGACGCTTTGAAGAAGCGGTTGTCGGTGATTGGCCTAAGATGGTGAAATTCAAAGCTTTATAAATTGGTAAATTTTAATCTAGTCGAACCTAAAATCGAGACTATCTTCCGACCCGGTTTTTGGATTAAAAAAAAATAATAATAACCGGTTTAAACCGGGGGAAAAAAATAACCGAAAATAACTGGTTAACCGAAACAAAAAAAAATTGTTTTCGGTTTAAACAGGTAGGTTGAGAGTCGGTCGACCCTATTTGTAAGTCGGTAACCAATTATATTTTCCCCTGCCCTGAGTTATGAAATTTGACCAAGGATCTACTATGCCCTGGTCGCGGGGAATATTTGAATATTTTCCCCTCAACTTTCTCATATACTTCCACAGTATGATGCATTTGGGGTTTAGCTTATTATAGCGAAGAATATCGAATATATATTTTGGAAAAATATATAATCTTTTGAAGAATTTGAACTCAAATTTGACCAGTGGCGAATCCAGGATTCGATTCTGGGAGGGGGGGGGGCGAGGTCATAAAAATTTTGTATCGTAGTGACGAATGTCAAACCTCATGGCTTATATAAACCAAAACACTTTAACTTTACAGGCTTTCCTCTCCTGACAGTAAGAATAATGAAGAACACTACAATACTTTCGATAATTTAATAAAAAATACAATGAAATAGCTGACCAAGAAATGCTTTCGACCGCTCCAACGCTACAAGTGCTAGTGGAATGGCTAGAAAAGTAGGAAAATTTTCGAGCCTGTCAAGTCAGAAAGCAATGTTGTCACGATTTTATTACTATTCTTTTAAAATGAAAATTAAGATCAAACAGTTGTAGTGATTTTAAATTAAATCAAGAATTTTGGTTTAGCTCTGGGGGGGGGGGGCGCATCCCGATAGCCTCTCCCCTGGATTCGCCACTGAATTTGACACAGATCTACAATTCTGATGTATAAATAACGCTCCAAATGTTATTTCTTTGGCCCGTTGCTATTTTGAATTATCGTGTGTGTTACGTCATGGCTAGCAAGCGCGCCCTGTAGCGCCACCTGTAAAATATTGAAATAATGTAAGAGTCTAATGCTGTATCCCGACAACAGCGGATGCACGAAACGAAACTGAATAAAAAGGCTTAGCATTACAAGAAAAATTTGCCTTTCATCTAAATCCTATTTACAGTCCTAATTTACGACGGAAACAGTGTGCACATACGCATGAAAAGGCAGTCTTCCCTTTGACAAATTTTGCTCAATATTTGATACAGATCTACAATTCTTATGTAAAGATAACGCTCCAAATTTTATTTCTCTGGCTCGTTGCCGTTTTGATTAACGTGTTCAGATACGCATGGAAAGACAGTCTTCTCTTGGACCAATTTGGTTCAATATTTGATACAGATGTAGAATTTTTATTGCTTTATCTCTTTGCCTTTTAAGTTATTGTGTTCACATACACAGTCAAATTAAATATGTGAAATAAAATGCATTTTTCGGACTCGGAGAGCTCTAAAGAAGGTACTGATAGACAGACAGATAGTTATCCCAAGGACAAAATCCATCAAATATTTTATAGTAGTCTATAGTTTTGGTGTAATGACTAGACACTGAATTTCATCAGTTTAAACAGTTCCATTTTAGGTGTACATACAAGCGGAGACAAAAGCATAATTCCAAAAATATATTTTCATACTCGGGATGATTTAAAACTGGGAGATTCATCAAAATCTGGAGATTCAATATTTCCTCGATAATTTAAAAATTTAATAACTTTAGTTCTTAATAGTATCCCGATTTTAACATTTTCTTCCTGATGAACCTTCGCATACTCTTTGGACACTAATATGAGGAATTTAAATCAAAATATTGAGAGAAAACTCTCCAATCATACATAGCAAAGTCAGTTGGTATCTTATGAAACAGTTTTCAAAGCCACTTAACCATCGTTAATATCTTTATCGTTGCGGTTTTGAGTATTAAGATATCGTGATGACCTCTGGCAGAATTATTTTTTAAGACTGGGCACTGTCTAGGTATAACTATGATAATTATATTTTGAAGCTAGACTCAATAATTGAAATCTATTTCTGATCCATTTATATCTGAAAATTTTATTCGTTTGACAAATGTAATGATGTCTTAGTATGGTCAATTATTTTTTATCATTTCCTGATTTTGCCCCCTATTTACTTTTCAATAATTTTACCCCTTTGAGTTTCCGTTTTTGATTCACATACTAATCTTTTGAAATGTTTCCGACGACTAGCGAACTTTATGAAATTTGGTTTATGTTTGTCATTGTCTTATAATGTACTAACAGCATCTATAAAAGAAAGGAGCTGCAATTTCATATCTCTATATTTTGCGGCCCCTCTTCTTGGTAGCTATTTTGATCTAATAGCTTTAAAGTCTTAAAAATTTTCTTTTAAGGTAAATAATTCGATCTTTATTGCGTTTAATCAAGTCATTGAAATCTTAAGAAAATTTTATCAATGACAGTTTAAAAAATTATACGCTTAAATATGAATTATTTGCTTTTGAACTAAACATGAGGAACGGAAACATACTGCTGAAACACTTAGAGAAGCGATTCTCAACATGTGGGGAGGGCCCCCCGAGGGGGGGGGTGATAACACTGAATGAGAGCGCGAGAATATCGAAAAGAAAATATTATCAAAAAAACTGATTATTTTACTGAAAGAATAGTAAAACAGAAAAATACATTCTGACATAATAAATAATAAAATACACATTTACACTGATATAATACACTTATAAATGGGATTGTATCAGTACTGCACAATGTATTTAATAATTAGCTTATCAATACTAAAATAAAAACAAGTTTTATAATTATTACTGATTCCTCTCTACGGACTTCTCTCGCAACCGCGAGAATTTCCGATTTGGGGGCGTAAGACAGAGCAATAGAGACTTAGAGATAATAAGAGAGAGAAATTCTAGTTTGTCAATGCATCTGATCGGTGAGGTAAAATATTAATAAATTTACTTGGTAGTTTGTAAGGTTTGTAATTAAGGTCGTAGTGTAGCTTTAGCGTCAACATACCAAAAAAACATTGTTATTGTATGAGAGGGGGGCAATAAAAATTCTGATTGAAAAATGGGTCGCAATACTGAAAGGCTGAGAAACACTGGCTTAGAGGGTTAAAATCATGCACAAGAATTATTCCGTTACAAGTTATTTAATTTTTTTTCAAACATACTTTTCGATTTTTTTATTTATTGGACGAAATTTATACTTTCTATACTTAGAAAAGGCAATGTTTGTGTGTGTGTGCGTGTGTGCCTGCGTGCGATGTCCAGACGAATCTATTGCACTTACAAACTTGAAATTTGGCACACAGGTAATCTTAACGGTGACTCAATGCACCTCGAAGCCTGAATTTTAAAATTTAGTCTAGAAAATTATTTAATGTTTTGTGTTGGTTTGGGTGCTTTTTCGCACATTTTTGGCCGATCCACGAGAAATAATGATCGGGAAAAAACAATCAATGCACCATCAAATAGAGCAAACAATTATCGTTTTAATGACGTTTGTTTTGAAAGTCTAACGTATTTTCCTGAATTTTGAGAAATTTTTAAATAATAGTCAGTTTTCGAATGAAATTTTAAGATTTCAAAATCAAATGACTCCATCTCACGTTCTAATTTCCTTATCTTTTTGAAAAGTTTCGAGTTAATAAATAAAACGATTCTCCTTCATTTAAAGCAAGAACGGTTAAAATACCAATTTAAGTCGATTTTTAATTAATTTTTTAGTTGATGGGGTCAGAGAAGTTTTTCAGAGGGAATCGGAATACGGAAATCCCATTCAATCCAAGTGTGCGCCATCTGGCTGAAAAAATTAGAGCTATGGCTTTATTTGGCTTCCTGCCATGAATCAGGGTAGGTGCGGGAATATGACGAATTACTTTTATTGCTTTAGTTTGAATTATTAAACCGTTTAAGCAGGTTTAGGCAAATGGTGTTTTTCTCCTTTCGGTTGTTTTTTCTTTGTGCGCGTCTGTCTCCTATGTTCTGATCAACTTCGCCTTACACTTCAAGCTCATGATAGACAATTTTCTAATCTAGGTGGGGGGGGGGGATCGCGTTCTGATTTATATTTTTTATACTTTTGATTTGTTTGTAAAGTTTATTAAAAAACACATGTTGTTTAAGTTGCTTCTTGCTGTTTATTAATGATTTTCACGCTGCAATTTTTTAATATAGTTTTGGATTAACGTACTCTGTACTGTTTTCCTACAGCTCAAATGTCATAATCGTGAAGCAAAATAAGCGGGAAAATCAATAATGTCTATCTTCTGTTTTAATTTTGTTTTCAAAACTTTTTCGTGTCATTGTGGGCGTTTTTTTTTTAATTTGTTGAAGTTCCGATTCCACGGGCAACGCCGTGCGGGTACTGCTAGTTAGTGAATAAAATTTATTCTTTCTTCTGTGGATACCATCATAATTTTAATAAAATACAGATTAGTCTACTTAATTTTATTGTAAGCTAAACGACTTTGTCAGCCAGCTACTTTGCCGTGGTTATTGGGTGCGAAAAATTTCAATAAATGTGTCTTAATATGGTCAATTATTTTCTCATTTCCTGATTTTGCCCCTATTTCCTTGCCAATAATTTTACACTTTTAAGTTTCAGTTTTTTATTTATGTAATAATTTTTTGAAATGTTTCCGACGACTAGCGAACTTCATGAAATTTTGTCCATGTTTGCCATCGTCTTACTAACAGCATCTATATAAGAAAGAAGCTGTATTTTCGTTAATATAAATTTTAACTCGCATTAAAAACATGCCGAAGAATTATTCCATTACATCTACAAGTCACTGAACTTTTTCTTCAAACATACTTTACATTTTTTTTTATTTTTTGGACCGAATTTATACCTTAAGTGAATAAAATTTATTCTTTCTTCTGTGAATTTTTTTCATAATTTCAATAAATTACAATATAGTCTACTTCGGCTTGTTCGCCGGGAATATGATTTCAATTGAATTTGTATCATTTTTTTATATTCATGGCTGCTTTAACAACGTAATTTTAAACTTCAGATTGTGGTAGATATTTAACCCATGTTCTTTTAGTGGCCTTACACCTGTTCTGTTCATTGTCTACATATATGTCCCTAATAAAGTAAAATAATTGACCGTGCCATGTAACATCTAATTGCACGTTGCCGGAGCCATCTTCATTTTCTTATTTCTCTTGCAAAATATGCATTCGATTTCAACATTAAAATGGCACAGCATATTTTATGGCCAGCGGCATGTTAGCTGAATTAAAACATGCTGAAAACAGAATGAAAACATAGCAACCATAATCATTCAGCTTAATGGATATATTTATTAATATATGTAATATCTATATGTAATATCTGGTTTACAGATTCCATAAAAATTTTGATGAAATAAAATATGAAAGCAAAAATGTATTAAGATATTACCTCAACTTTCAACAATGAAAGAGAAACATGCAATTAAACATTTGTTTAAACAATGAAAACGGTTTGAATTGCGTTGTAACAATGAAAAGTATTGTTGTAAATTATGCCAAAAAATATTTTTAAAAATTTATTAAAATTAGAGAAGAAAATTGTATTACGGCATTTTAATTTATATCGTTGAAAAGGTAATTTTTGGCGCTTTCAGATGGTGTAAAAATGATTTTTCTACTGCAATCTGTTCGGAAGTTATTAAGGAAAAACGCCGAAATTTTGCTTAATTTTTAATTAATTAAAATTCTATATAAAATTTGAAAAAGGAGCTCTGAGGAACACATTTCCACGCTCCAAAGTATATTTGTGCCGAATTTCGTTTCTCTAGATCCAGCGGTCTGCCCTGTAGAGTAGAGCTCCAACATTATTAGTAGAGATAAAAAAAGCCAAATCTTCATACATTGGTTAACAACGATAGATGAAAAACAGGATAAAATATTTATTGCAACAATGAAAACGATTTGATATTCATTAAAGCAATGAAAAGAATTGTTTCAAAATATACCTAAACCAGAGAAAATGTTTTACTGCAACTAAATTTGTATCATAGAAAAGATAATCTTTTAATTTTTCAAATTGGTGTAAAAATCATTTTTGCATTATCTATATATTTAAAATAATTTGGCAAAACCTTCAGTCAGTTCCCCAGCCCCAACCAGCAGACCGATTTAGAAACTTTTTATTTCATATTTAAGCTTATGACGTCTAGGGTATGATATCTAGAGCTATTATAAACTTATGACGTCTAGATATGTCATCAAGGGTCGCCTGCGCCACCCCTTCATGTTCGAGAGAAATCGTGAAAACACTACTGCACTGTACATTATAGTTTTTCAAACTTCTCTCTTTCTTTCAAACCATACTGTTATAAGGTAAAAGGCTAGATTTGAAAGGATATTTACTTTTGTTGGGGAAAGTTAGCGAGAAAGAATATTTGTAGAAAAAAAAAA
>BGPR01002645.1:59560-88143 GCA_013235015.1 Araneus ventricosus
TTTTTTCTTCTCACGTGGGGCCGCCCCCCCCCCCCCCCCCCAGCACCTTCCATTTTAGGGAGAAATCGAATAAACACTACTCCACAGTACATTCTCTAAGGGGGAAAATCTTGCGAGTTCCCCAACCCCAACAACCAGACCGATTTCGACAATCTTTATTTCATATGAATGCTTATGACGTCTGGATATGCCATCAAGGATCGTTTGCGCCACCCCTTCATGTTCGAGAGAAATCGTGAAAACACTACTGCACTGTACATTATAGTTTTTCAAACTTCTCTCTTTCTTTCAAACCATACTGTTATAAGGTAAAAGGCTAGATTTGAAAGGATATTTACTTTTGTTGGGGAAAGTTAGCGAGAAAGAATATTTGTAGAAAAAAAAAACGGAGGCGGGCATATGAAAAAATACGGATCTCGAGGATCAGTTATCAACTATATCATCATTTTTTTTTGGTTAGTTCGGATTCGATAAATAAAATTACAAAGGAGGTAAATCGTTCTTTAGTAATGCTAGATCTGAAGTAATTTTCAATTTTGAGGAAGAGTTTTCTAATTGGTAAGGTCAATATAATATTCAGAACAGTAACAAAATTTGGATACAATTTAAATAAATATTGTGTCACAAAAAGCAAAACTCGATGACAAATTTTGAATTCGTCAAATAAATCAACGCGATCAATATTCATTTTGCAAAATATATCAACGGCGCGGAGCCTTGTGCGCTCGTACCGTCTCCAACCCTTAAGTGGGGTTTACACGCGAACAGTAAAACCGACAGTAAGAGATGACGCATGCGCAGAATCATAAAAGTTTTAACCGGGCCACGGCAAGTCTCTGTCCGAACTTGACAGCGACATCTTACTGTCGCGTTTTACTTTTCGCGTGTAAACCCCGCTTTAGAATATAAGATATCTTTACTCTATGCTCCAACCTCCTCGGAGGCCAATTACCATCGCTACCAGTGGCTGTTTTACGTACAGATGCTAGAGGCTCTCGCCTCTGCCTCGAAACCCTGGGAGCCTCAAATTCTATTAGTTTTACATCGCAGAATTTCGTTTACGGCGAATTTACGGCACCAGAGCTTGGAGTGGGTCCTCAGAACAACTTTGCGTCTGTGGCCACATACTGATCGTTTCAGTATCCCGAGATTAGCACTTTTAGACGATTTTACTCCGGAAAGGGGTATCAAGCAATAAGTAACATCAGCGCATTTCCGGAGTTCTTTGTTAGGTCATGCTAAGTAAAATGTAAACATCTCCCCCCCCCTCCATTTTTCACTCTTCCCCTATTTTGGTGAAAATAACCTCGCCTGGTGCATGCGCAAAAGCGCTGAGGGTTTCGGAATCCGCTAAGCCACTGGATGAAGGGTACAATTGTCGCCAGCACCCGTCAAGTGCGTCGCGAAAATAACCTACTTCTGTGTTTATTAAACAGTTTAAAACAAAATGTGACGAGGGGTAGTGAAAAAAATATATTATGGACCAAGTTCCATTTATCTTTGCTACGCCATTGGAAGTATCCATTTAATTTTCTTGTGAATGAACACAGCTTGCAAAGTAAATATGTACAAATATTTTACACACACGAACAGGTAGTATGTCCTTCTAATAACAGGAAAACAAAGTCTAGCCTCATTCTTTCAAGGCTAATTTTCTCCGCAAATCAGGAGACGCGCTGTCTCTTTCTTCTGTCCTTTTCCCCAATCATCCCCTCCTAATGGACGCTCTCACGTGATCAGTGCGCTGATTTGATGAGCAGTTCAGTTGGAAGATGTTTATACCGCATGCTCTTACCATTTATTTACATTAAAAAAGGAATTGAAAAGAAATATAATGAATTTACTGTTTAGCAACGGATTCCGAGACTACCACTTTTGGACGACGTTACACCGGAAAGGGGTGTCGGGCAAAGAGACATATGAGGGCATTTCCGGAGTTCTTTGTTGGATCACTCTAAGTAAAATGTAAACATCTCCCCTTCCATTCTTCACTTTCCCCCTATTTGGATGAAAATAACTCCGCCCGGCGCATGCGCAAAAATGCGGAGGGTTTCGGAATCCGTTGTTAAACAATACAAAAATTATCTGGAATTCTAAAAAACGAATTACAAAAAAAATCAAAACATACTACTCAGAAATAAGGAAGAAAACTGGTCCAATCAGGAATAGTTTAAAAACTTAAGAACAGCGAGAGAAATGCATTTTGCTGTATGATTTATCAAAAATTTTTTGATGATGAAGTATGATTTATCTAGTAAATTTAGCAATTGATAATTTATCTGGAAAAAAAATTGTATTTATACTATGGATTCATTTTTTCAAAAATGCATCAAGTTAACGTTCAAAATGAATGGTTCGACGAGTTTTATGACTGAAGAATTTTTTGCTATCAGAAAATTTCGAATTCGGAGAGATTAGATTAACGAGCTCGCGATTCGATAACATGACTCAGAGTTAAAAATTAATTTTAAAACATCCGTTTTTTCTAAGTTTGTACGATATGTGTTACTGCTTAATATCTATACTTATAAAAGGCAATGTTTGTGTGCATGTGTGTGTGTTTGTCTGCGATGTCCAGACGAATCTATCGCACTTACAGCCATGAAATTTGGCACACAGGTAGTCGTAATGGTGACTGAATGCACCTCGAAGCCAAAATTTTAAAATTTAATCTAGAAAATTTTTTATTTAATATTTTGTGTTGTTTTGATTAATTTTTCGCACTAATTTATCAATAGCATGATTTTGGATAATCGTACGAAAAAAATAGATACACCATCGCGATTTCCTTTCTAATGAAGTTAGTTTTTAATTTCTAACGTAATTTACGGAATTTTGCGAAATTTTTAAAAAATAGTCAGTTTTGCCATCGGATTGTTATTTTTGTTTTTAAATTTGTTGCATCCAACTTTCTAATAACACTATTATTTTCAATTTTTTTCAGCTCATAACTAGAACGGTTCTGTCGGATTTAAAACAAGAACGGTTAAAATATCTTTTCACATTTTTTTTAAAATTAATTTTTTCCAATTTTCTCTCGCTACACTTTTCCGGAACACAGCTGGCTATGTGATTGGTTGAAGGGGAGGTGACGTCATAACCTTGAACTGGGTGACTGATTATTATTTTCGGCAGTATCTTAACGTATTTATTCATCTCGCATACTTTGCTTGCAGTATAGTAATTTTCACGTTGCAATTTTTTAATATCGTTTATAGCGAGAAAAAAAAAAAAAGCGGGAAAATCAATAATGTGCATCTTTTGTTTTGTTTTTTTTTTAAAAAATTTTTCATTTCTTTGGGGGTTTTTTTTTTTTTTTTTCATTTTGTTGAAGTCCTGATTCCACGGGCAACGCCGTTCGCGTACTGCTTAGGAGATAAATAAAGAAGTCACAAATTGGAGTAAATTCATGCACGTGTATAAGTCATTATTACAATTAGATTTTGGAATCAATTTCGAACCATGCAGGTGGAAAAAGGGCGTGACATCACATCATTCAGTAAGACAACGTGCAGCTGAATAACATGCGCAATTACATTTGTCATGTGAGTGTGACGTCACCAGGAGTGAAGTGGTACCGGCACTGCTTTTTTTCCTACCAGAAATGAATAACAAAAAATCGTGAAAACGTCTTGGAAAAAGCTCGATTTTTGTCACTTAGGTTAGAGCGTTCCGGCACTGCTTATTTTGCGAGTACACCACTGGACGTCAAGGGAGTTGATATCATTCCTCTTATTTAAAATATGCAAATTAACGAAATATAATTGTCACTGATGTCATTTTGTATGTTTTGCATATCTTGATTAAAATTATAGTTTTATCCTTGACTTAACGTTTTTACTTTTAGTCGTGGACCTCTTCGGAGACGTAAGAAATTATTTAAAATTTGTGGATGCTCAACATTTTAAGTCAGGAGATCCACATATACCAGAACATAAAACATCTCTTAGAAAAAAGAGTAAAGTAACAAGTTACAAAAATTGAGCCTTTTTATTCTTACTTCGTTTAAGAATTGAGCCATTATTTGAAAATTCTATTACTATTATTGCAAATTATTTTTAAGGTAATTTCTAGTTTTCTCCTTTTATTTTTTAAATATTATTACTATCTAAGAACTATTACTTAAACGGTCATAAAATGAGAATCTTTTCTTCTTGAAGTTGCCTCTCATGGTTAGACATCTTTCCAGCAATACGAAAGCTCTTGCTGGAAAATTGCTTTACAGTACTGCCGCACGTTCAACCTCGATACGCAAAATTCCAACTTCACAAGGATTGACACTTTCAAACATTTTGGGTAACAGGACCTTTATTGAGACGTTCATGATTTTCTTCTCCAAATTTCTGGAAGTTTTCTCTCACCAACTTTGAAAAACTGTATAAAATATATACGTGCTTTTTGAATCCAGCAGCAAATAGCGATCGTGGAATATGGAGAGTTCTTCCGAAATTCTTTGTACGACGACGGATATTGCGAGTTGAATTTTAATGTTGCGATTTATCTCGAACTTTTTGTTCAATTCTTTTCTCACTGTACAAATATTTTGAAAAGCGCGATGAACGATTTTTATGCAAACATTTTTGGGGTAAAGTTTGTTATTGTCTTTTTAATTGTCCTTCAGCTTGGATCGAAGTTCATTAGGTTGCAAATGGTTCCTCGTATGGAACAATGTCATGAGCTTTGTGGCTTATCGAATTTCATAAAATCAGTTAATTCCCTTATTTTTAATGTAACTCAACAGTTGATAAGTAAATTGTAATTTTTATAAAACTTTTTTCAAACTAAAAAAAAATCTTTCAAATTCTTCTTAAGAAAACATCAGACTTTTTTCCAGGATTTTAAGAAGCTTAAGTGGATTCATTTGAGATTAATCTTTATTTATTTTAAAAACGGATGAGGGTTACTTTTTTAATGTGTCCAACATTAATTTTTCACTATCATGAATTTTGCAGAAATCATATCAGAATTGTGATCGGTTTGTTATCAGAAATCTTATCAGAATTGTGATCGGTTTGTTATCAGAAATCTTATCAGAATTGTGATATCTTCACTTTGTAGCATTTCTTTTTCTTTAGATTAAGCTGAGAGAATTTAAAAGATTAAATGCCTCAGAGCTGATTATTATTTGCACTCATAAGTGAAGAATGTATAGAAATACAAAAAAATATAACATGAAGAATATAGAATACAGTAGAACCCCGCTAATACGAACTAATTGGGACCGGTGCCTGTTCGGATTACCCGAAATTCCGATAAAAATAGAAAAGAAAAAGATGTGAGCTAAAAAAAAAATGTAAATTATAAGTACTAGTATCTCTTGAATTTTTTTATTCAAAAACAATAGAAAGAGAACTCCCCTTTTCATTAGAATAATGGATGTGCTCCTGTATGAAGTGACCTTATCTTATGGTAAATTGCATTAGTTTCTTCAATGTGTACAAAATTCTGCATGCTGAAAAAGAACTTTTTTGTTTTTAGTAAATACATTTAAATCCTTTCAGGTAATCTTTTCAATTACATGTAATTTTCGAAAATAAAATCGGTTCGGATTAACCGGAATTTCGGATTAGCAGGGTTCTACTCATATTTCTTTCACATAGGGCATATATTTCTTTCATTTTTGCTCCCTTGAAATCTTATTTTTTATTGCGTTTTAATTCTTTCCTTCTGGTGCTCATTAAATCTGACGTCAATGGTCAAATATTCTTCCACTGGTGTGCCGCAAAAGTTTGAAGAAGGGGGGAGCACTGGAAGCATTGAATTATTGCTTTAAAATTACTGAACTTTCTTTCCTCTCATACTGAACAAGAAACTGATTTTGAATGAAAATTCAAGATTACATCAGTCCCTCTCTTGCCAATAACTCAGAACGTAAAAATATAAAAGGCAAGCACATAAAATGAATTTTTTGAAAAATTCATGATCCTTCATAACTTGGAAAAAATAGATGATATTTCAGCACATTAGCAAGCTGAAAATGTTTAATGTTATTTTTAATGCTTTTTCAGCAATTAATTGTTGGTTGAATGGTTCACATTTCTTCTGAAGATTTTTCCCTAGATATCTGAAAAAATAATTATTTATATCTTTATTTCAAATTGATAAAATTCCAATTAAAATATTTAAATTCATCAAAAATCTCACATTTTTAACTTCTGATGAAAAATCTCACATTTTCAATTTTTTATGCCTTTTTTTCCTCCTTCAGTTAGCCAAGATAGTATATTAAAATTTCATAAAATTTGGCAACCTTTGAAAGTTGACACCAAATAACAAACAGTATTGTAAATAAAACTCTCTTAGATTATTGATGGATGAATTCTCAAAATGTTCTTTTGAAACAGAGACTTTTGCAAAGGAACAGTAAAGTGCTTTCTTCCTCTTCAAATCTTTTGAAAAAAGATTAGAATTATTTTTTTCTCAGCTATTCCTTTTACTTTCATTAGCAATAAATTCACAACTAGACAGGGGACGAAAATTATGAAAAGGTGATTTGAAAAGAAATAGATAGGTTCCACTGGTCCTTAATGCTTTTTGTATTACAGCATCTGCATTGCCCATAAGGAAAAAAGTTTGGAAAGTTGTAAAAGTTTGGAATAACTATGCACTGGTCAGTTTCTTTTCAGATTCCTTCTGAGCAGAAAGTAACAGTATTTGTAAGATATCTTTAGATTATTCCCAGTGGTGTAGTCCAGTGGCGAATCCGGGGGAGGGACTATGGGGCTACAGCCTCCAGAACTCAGCCTTGATTTTATTTAAAATCACTGAAACTGTATGTTCTTAATTTCCCTTTTTTAAAAGCTTTTATTCAACTTGAGTGTCTTGTCCACAAATCTTGAGATCAATTTCTTACCCACTTGCAATCGAGCTACAGCTTTGAAATTTAGGTTGGGCTTCCGGAGACAATACAATATTATGCAAAAAAAATTGCTATCTATACCTGTGTTAAACCTAACAAAATGATATTAAAATTTTAGCCCTATATTTGGGAGATGAAGTTTGGAAAGTGGTAACCTCACGTTACGAAGGGGTTGTAGCAACACCACTAGACGATACATAATAGTAGGGGGCGCGTCCTGTGAATCATCCCCATTTCAGAGCCGCTTGGGGGTCGAAGGTCAGATCGAGGAGGTGAGTCTTGTTTCGTCTCTCGGTCTGTGTCGCACTTTTTTTCAAATTCGAGACAATGTAATCGCAAATGCGCTGCGTAAGAGAAATATATATATATATAGATGGTGCATATTGAAACGGCTAGCCAACGTGAGCGGCGGCTATTAATATGTGTTTGATATAGGAGAATTTAATAATTGAATTTGGTTTACTATGCCTAACATATCGTGTGTATTCATGTCAGCCGTCACTAAAAATGAGAAAATAAAATAAATAAATAAATATTTTAAAATATAAGCTTTTATTCAAAATGCACTTTAAATGAGAAAAAATGAGCCCAAAAGTTGAAAATAATTTTTCTGATTACAATAAAATGCATGGCTCGAATAAAAGCGTGGGCGTCTTATATTTTGTGAATATTTCCTTAAACAAATGGAATATTCCTAGAAGGCAAAAGCGCCCACGCTTTTATTCGAACCATGCATTTTATTGTAATCAGAACAATTATTTTCAACTTTTGGACTCATTTTTTCTCATTTAAAGTGCATTTTGAATAAAAGATTATACTTTAAAATATTTATTTATTTATTTTATTTAAAAAAATAATATAAACGTGACAACATTGCTTTCTGGCTTGACAGGCTCGAACACTTTCCTACTTTTTTAGTCATTCCACATGTACTTGTATCGTTGACGCGGTCAAAGACATTTTTTGGCTAGTTATTTGATTGTATTTTTTTATTAAATTATCGAAAATACGGTATTGTTCTTTATGATTCTTATTGTCAGGTGAGTAAAGTCTGTAAAGTTAAAGTGTTTTGGTTTACATAAGCCATGAGATTTGACATTCGTCACGACGATACAAAGTTTTTATGACCTCAGCCCCCTCCCCCCAGACCCAAATCCTGGATTCGCCACTGGTGTAGTCGCAAATTAAGCAGCACTAGGACTCTCTAAAAGCAGTGCCGGAACTCTCTAAACTGACTTACAAAAATCGCGCTGTTAAGGACGTTTTCACAATTTTTTGTTATTTATTTCTCGTAAAAAAAAAGCAGTGCCGGAACGGCGTTCCGGTGTGTTCGGCCTCCACTACACCCCTGATTATTCTCTAATAACCGAGTTTCATTTTTTTACAGCTGCAGTGAAAAAGAATTGTTTCAAGGTATCGCAGTTCTAATAATAATAAAAAGATTAAAAATTCAATGATTTAGTATATGAGCTTGATAAATTTGCAAAGCAGATTATTAAACGGGAAGGATTATGCAATCTCCTGAGAGTTTAAAATTCAATTCTGTAGAAATATAATAAGGAAATATGAAAAAAGTAAGTAATGAAAAGTAATTTGGCAACAATGATTCTATTATGAGATCACTAAGCAAAGCATAATGTGACTATACGTCCCGTTTTAAACGGGGCCATCCCGTTTGCTGTCCCCAAGATGAGGTTCGGGACGCCGCAATGTCCCCCTTTTTTTCAGAAAGAGAATAAACTGTGATATCAATTTCAAAATAAAAAAAAGCTCGATAAATAAAATTAAAAACGGCGATGACGTGGTATGCCAGTTGGTCAGAAGTCAGCACTTATTTCCTACATTACACCTAAAAAAAGTGACAGAATGAAACATTAGGATTGTTTCACCCGAAAGTTGTTGAGTGGAACTGTACAAACACTTTCACACCAATAACTTGAAACATACGAACTTTCGTAGAATTGCTGAATATATTCTATGTACGACCGGTACTAATGCATCCGCAGAAAGATACTTTTATCTTGCGTAATAAGTTGTAGACGAGAGAAAATAAAGACAGTTGCATATCGCAATTCTTAAGTAAATTTTAAGAAATCATTAATAAATTAAACTTTAAGAAATATGCGTTTTCTTGAATACACATACTATTACAACTAAAAATTAATAGATGCCCCGTTTTGAGGGGAAAAAACAAATGGTCACATTTAGCACACTGCATCTTTTTACTTTTACAATTTTATTTTTAATTCAATGTCACCGTCAGTCATTTTAAACCGTAATAATTTTGAAAAAAGAATCAAGGATCAATTAAATGAATGATAAAGTATAAATACATGAAATACAATATGTATTGATAATCATCAAAAGATAATTACAAATTACTTTATTTGCACAATAGGCAAATTTTAAACAAAACTTTTGGATAATTAATCAAGAAAATCAATATTATATAAAAAATTATTCAGAATAATAATGATTTCCAAATGCAATTCTATTTAGTCTTACGTTCCAAATTTATTTTTAGGTTATTTTAATAAATTTTGAGTAAGAAAACTTTACTGGATATTTAAAAAAAAATTATCAAAGAATCTTCGTAATGCAATTAAAAATTTTAAAACCTAATGAAAAATAATAACAAAAATCCTGCTATGTATTTGAATAAACGCTTTGAATCTGAATGGAAATGAAAAAATAAGTGAAAACGAAAATAACACATGAAAATTAAATTCTAATTTTTATATAAAAGCTATAATAATTTTTTGACTATTAACATAAACTCGGATTTAAATACGTTGTAAATAAAAATTTCACATGATTAGTAGGTCAAAATTATTGTTTTTTCAATCAATTCTCGCATGCTTTAACATTTAGACTTTGTTGAAAAACGAGGGAAATTTAAAGTGAATGTTGCGTTGTTGCCAGATATTTGAAGTGTATTACTTATAATGTGAATTTTATTTTATAAATATTATTCATGTCCATATTTAAACGATATTATTTTTGAGACTTTATTAAGCAATCACATTGCTTTTTCCTTTATAAATATTCGAAAAAAATAATTTATTTAAGGCGTACATAGAAAAATTGAACTTGCTGATAAACTTTATCTGGTTGACATTTCATTTCTGTCAAGAGTTATTTCAGAATTACAAATTCACTTGTTGTTTCAAAAATATACATTTTCATTAAATAGTCTTTGAGTTAAGTCTGTTTTAATAATTTTTACAAACCAATCAATAGCTGACATTTTTTTCTTATCTTTTCTTCAAATTTGTGTAGGACGGCATCAGTAAAATTATCCTTGAAATATTGTAAACATTGACTGTAAATACAATTTTAACGTATGTCACGAGATAGATTTACGGACTTTTCACAGTAATGTGACAACGATGTGGGTTAAACCTCAGGAAGTTGCTTTTGCAAGAACATTATGGTATTCCATAAAAATTTTTAATTGAATTTCGTTAACTATAAACTAAAATAAAAATATATATATTCTTTGAAAACAGTTTTAATTCTTGAAAGTTATATTTCCTTTACTCATTTTCTTTGCATCTGTTAGATTTTTTAGCTTCAATATAATAGATATTTTGTGTTCATGGTGAATTTTTAAAATAATCGACGCTTATTCTGAAACGCTTTTTATTTTAAAGAGAGATAAGCAGATGTGCAACGAAGTAAAATTTTGTCACATTAGTTAAAATGAAACTAGTTTGAAAGTAGTTACTCAGAGTTCCATCCAAATTTTGTTATAAATATAGGTTTTATTAAGGATATTCATGCAGCCACTGATAGTTTTTATTATAAATTTTGTGTAGGTAAAGATCAATGATTCCTGCATGTGCTATGAATTTATGCAAAGCAGTAAAATTGCCAGTGAATGTTTCACTTAAAATTTTCTACATGATTCTTTGATTTGTAGATTCCCAACAGTTTCCATTTATGCAAAATATGTTTATTATTGTGTGTTAATGAATGAAAACAAATTTTACATAAAAATCGGAACTTGTCTAAATGTTAAAGTAGAACTTGATTTAACCCTTTAACAGTGATGCCTGAGCTCAGTTTGTGCATCGAATTATGGCATTTTTGCACTTGTAATCCAAAATTAAGTCGTTCATAGACGTTATCATTCGATATAAAAATGACCAATAATCCATTAACATTTCAAGTGTTGTATGGGTTTTTAATTAAATCAATATGAGAATCTATTCCCAAAACAGAAGGGTTTGTCTTATTAGGTGGTATAAAAAACTACACTGTTAAGGGGTCGAAGTAGAGGTTTTTAAACTTTTTTTTTTACGTACAAACCCTGTTCGGGAAGGGGGCAGAAATCATGATCTCATTTTTATTTGATAAATTTTGTCATGATGTCAAAATTAGAAAATAAATCGAGGAAATTAAACATATATGAATGAATAAATAAAAAGAAATTTTGTTTAAGATAACTTTCCAGCAAATTTCACTGAAGTGTTTTAAACTAAATTAGCTATTTCTGCTTACAAACATAAAAAAAAATATGACTGTGGAGAAGATGAAGCAGAAGTTTTCGTATCCGCATTAGGCGGCTTATATGCATCCAATTGTATGAATACCATTTTTTGAAAAGAAAAACATTGTTTATCGGCGACTTGAAATTTATTTCTATGCTTTCCATCTGTTTTGTATGTTTATATATATAGAATTTTGTAGTTATCGAATGTGTGTAAGTAAGCTTTATTTTTATATTTGTACTTTTTAAAAATTAATTTCTTTTTTTCCTTCTCTTTTTTTTGTTAGATATATGTATATTTGGAACAGCTTTGATATACGGTACCACTGGCGATAATCTTGTACAATGTACCAAACATCGTATCGTTAAGTTGCCAAAACAATGTATCGCCCATGGGGTCCTCCTATATTGAAGCTGTTGAAAAAAGTTGTCAAAACAAAATTATCGCCATTGATACTGTATATCAAAACTGTACTGTATATTTTTTTTGAAAAATAAAAAGAAGCTCCATACCTATCCAACTGCTTAAAGAAACAACCATTCTGATTCCAAGTGCAGATATATAGAGTGGTGTTCGGTTACCATATCAAATTAAAAATCAGTCATGTGATAAATCAATAAGAAGTGCTAGTTTAGAGTGTGAAATTCTTTGCAAATCTTTTATACTACTCAAATTTCGAGGTCACAGGCATTCTGATTCTATACAATATTTAGTCGATTATTTCCATTGAGATGTAATAATCTCTTTATAATTAAAATGACATTGTTTATGCTTTTAGGGTAATCGAACATGCAAATCCTTTCTTCATTCTTCAGCAGAGGAAAGGATATGGTACAAAAGGTTTATCATCTCTTTTTGTGGGTACATTTGATAGTGTGTTTGACACAAAGGTGAATATTTTATTTTTCTGGTTATAAACTATAATATATCAATATCTGGTACTATTCAATTAGTGTGCTAAAAGCCTGCCAAAGCTTCACACCAACAATCAAGCTTGAAGGCAATTAGGTTCCCATTAATGGAATAGTAATGGGTCTTGCGTGTTATAGCAGCCCCTGAGCTTATTTGGCGAACTTCGACTTACGCCAAGCAAATCACATTATGATGACGTTATGGCAAATATTTTTTCACCATATGTATTGTGCAGTATGGTCAGATTTGGCTTTTGTGCCAGAAAATGTAAATCAACCTTTGGCGAATATTTGGCAATTGCTTCCACTATAACACATTACCTAAAATGAATAACTTATTTAGAAGTACAGCCATATAAATTTTAAATTTATCTTATTGAATCAAATCTTGTTTGAATGAAAGCATAAAATTCCTAGAACGCTTTCAATATAAAAAATGTATTGGAAATTTTAAATGAGTAATAAAGTTTTAGTTATTAATATTGATAAAATTAATGATTTTTATAAATAAAAAGTTACTTAAGTATTGTATATTTTACTATTCATACTTTACTCAGTTTTCTTTGTGAAAGAGTTATCCAAAGATGGATGGACAGTTCTGGAACATTGCTTAAGATTATATGAAAACTGTTGTATATATGGCATTAAAAATCACTAGTATGGGATTAAATAAATAAATTCTACTGTAGAATTATTGTGACCAGTTGTGTTAAAACTCATTTGCCTGTGATAACATTATTGTAATGATTAAATAGTGTAGTTTTAAGTACATTCTTTTTAAATATATCAACTTTTATATTTATATATTGGATGCCGTCGTTCAAGCAAAAGTCACTAAGGCCACAATAAACCTTTCGATTGACTACTGCAGTTGATTAGAATTTCCAATTAATTATTTTGTGATAAAAACCTGTTAACTAAGCATCAGTAAACCAATCATAGGAGCTAGAAATCTGTAAAATAATTTTTACTATTCCTCTTATTGACTCAAAATTAACTAAGTGTAATTTGACTATTTATCAAAACTATAATTTTACACTTAGTGACTTTTGCTTGAACAACAATGATATGCTATTGAGTCCAATTAGAAATTTGGATTGGTGAAAAAGCAAGTGTTTTCATAGTTGATATAATTATTCAGTTTTCTAGAATGTTTTATATGTAAAAATGCTTATTAACCAGAAGAAATTAATATTTCAATTCTTAAAAAATATGTCTTATAAATATTTTTTTTTATCTTTTTATAATCTTTGTAAGAGCTTGAAAATATATTGAATGAAATAAAAATTAATATTTATAAAATAATAAATCTTTTAAAGTATCTTAACTAAGTTAAAGTGATTTGATTCTAAAAATGTGTAATTTATTTGTAGCATTTATGAAACAATGCTTTGTAGGCAAATAAAATAGTTCTTTTGAACTTTGCTTTGATCTGTCATTTATTATACTAAGTTTAAAACAATATTTCATTGACAAAATATGCAACAACAATTTCTTTGGAGATATTTTAACAAATTTAAAGAAATCATGAAAGAATTAGTCTAAAACATTTTTCTTTGGTTAAGTAAACATGAATGAAATATAATATTAGGAAGTATATCTTAGATAACAGTAATATATTTGTTATTGATAATATTTTGTAGCCACTCCCTTTCCGGATTATCCTTCATTCTTCCGTTTCTGATAAGAATCCTTGTAAGTAATTAAATTTATTTATATTGTTAAAATATTGATTATTATATACTAGCTGTTAAGCCTGGTGTTGCTCAGGATTAAAATACTTTTATGTCTAATATTTTTGATGTAGAAACTTCTTGTGTATGGAAAATTATAATACACAAAATTCTTTTATTGTCTGAAACGTTTTTTAATTAAAATGAGAATATCAATTGCACCAAACGATTTTTAAAAACTGCCAATAGCTAATTTTCTCCATAAGTTATTAAAATTAGTTATATAAGTACTTCAAATTTTGTTCACAAATATTGAAGTATAAGAAATATTTTAATGAATGCTTTGGGATAATTAATTTGATGGTTAATTTTTCATTAATAAAAAACATTAAAACAACCAGATCAATAGTTATTCCTGGTATAAATTATGAATCGCCTGCTTTTAAACTTTTTGTTTGTATTCTTCTAGAATTCTTTTAATGTTTTCTAGTGACAGTTCTTCATATGTATTCTTGTTCTTTAACAGTAAAAAGAATATTGTTACATTTTGTGAATTTTATACACAATTTAATTTTTGAAAAAATTATTAAAATGAGGGCAACAAATTGAATTGAAATGAAATTTATGTCACTGAAAAGCTAATTTTTTAAACTTCAATATGGTATAAAACAGTTTTTGTGAGATATTTTTGAAAAATATCATGGAAAGTGGCAAAATCTTGCTTAATTTGTAATTAACTAAAACTTTGATTGATTAACTTTTGGGCTTTTAAAAGTGAACAATGGTAATTCTCTTCTTATACATCAAATTCTCGATTATCCGGCATTCAAGTATCCGGGAAGCTCAACTATCCAGAAAAATTAGAAAATGAGTTTTTCTAAAAAATTTACATCCGTGCACGAAAATTTAGCACACATGTGCTAAATTTTGATCCATTCACACAGACAATTTATTTCTGGAATGCAACATCTGCTCTGCATGGAGGGGAGGGGAGCAGAAGGGGGAAAAAAAGCAATATACAGTACTGTGACGTACACAACTTGTTTTATGGGCAAAAGTGAGGGAAAAAAAAAGGTCCTCACCTTTTGCCGAAAAACGAGACCTAAAAACGAAATCGGTAAAAAAAAAAAAAAAAAGCTCTTGGGAGGGGGTACTCCAGATTGGTAAGTCTCTTTCTTTTCCTTTATTTATTTACTCTCCGAATACCAGCAGATGTTGATTCTGATTACATAATATCTCATGCGGGAGAATTGGATTTGCTCGTATTGTGCAATAACCCTTGCGATTTTTAAAAAGATAATTAGTTTTGATAATCAAACTGGGATTTGTTTATGATCACTTAAAAGAGTTTTATTATGCTTGCTGAGTAGAATATTTTTTCAGTTTCGTCAGCTATTTTTATATGTTTATATTTTTAGAATCTATATATTTATGGTAAAAATTCGGCTACAGATCATACTTTTTTTTATATAGGGATGAGATTCTTCCACTTTTTGGCGAATTTCCGCTTTTTTATTATTTTGGAGAAATTTTTCTTTTTTCCCCCTCAAAATTCCGTTTTTTCCTTTTTTTGTTTTAACCTGCCGCAAAAATTTGTTTTCTTCCGAAAGTTCTGCTTTTACACAAAGAAACCTTTCTATCTTCCGTTTTTGAAAGAAAATTATGGGAAAATATGCTCGACTATTCAGCTTAACTCCACAGGCTAGGAAACTAGCTGATTCATCTTCTACTGACGAATCAACATTATATCAGCAAGCTCTACAAGGATGAAAATTCCAACATATTCTGTGCCATTCAAAGTATTAAGTACCACCTTTTTGCAGAAAACAAAACCTCTGTGGCATATCTTGCAAAAAAAAAAAAAAAAAAATTTTTTTTGCAAGTACATGCTGAAAAAAATTAGTTGAAATTAGTTGGTCATCTTGTAGGGCGTTCCAAGATGAAAAAATAAAATAAAAAAAAATGGAACAAAAACAAACAAACTACAACAAAAGAAAAACTCCTTTCAAAAGAGGTAGCTAAAAAGCTGTGTGCAAATGCAGCAAAAAAGCAGAGAATAAGACAAAAAAAAATCTTCTCAAAATAAAAAATAAAACCGATGATTTACCTAGGCATTCTAGATATAATGTAGTCCCGACAACTATTCCAGTAATTAAACAAAGAGATACTAATGAAGACTGTGCAAAAACTTTAGCCTCCACTGAAAATAAACTTGCAGAGGATGCAAACACATCCTTTATTGAAGAAAAATCTGTCAAAGATAAGAGCCCTACAAAACAAGGGGTGAAGCGTGTTAATGGAGATCTGTTACCAACAAAATCCACACAAATAAAAAAACGAAAGAAAACCACTTCTTTAACAATTAAGGAAATGTTTCAAAGGGTTTCAAATAACAATAATGCTAAATGAATCTGTCATTGTAACTTACAATTTCTCGCCCCCTCTCACTTTATAAGGTGCAAAATCTTTGTGCTGTTACTTTTTCAAAAATGTATAAAAATAAAAGAAGAAAAAAACAGAATTCAGTATATGATACATTATTATAATTTATAAAGAGCTAATATACTTTACACAATTGCATGAAGCGAAATAAATTTGTCCTTATTTTTATTTATTTTTGAGCTAACTTTTATCAAAAGGCTATTAAATATAATTCTTTTCATGAATGGTGCATGTTGCATCTCAGTGGTAAATATGTCTTAATGTCTAATTTTTGTATTTTCTGATGCCCCTGATGATGTGTTAAACTTGTTTGTTAACTTTTTATGTGAATGATTTAGTAATAATTTAATATTCTTTTTCTTATTTATACATACTGAATTATAGATAATTAAGCTATTAATTATTATAGTGTAATATTTTCATCATGTTGCATGTTCTGATATTTTACTTCTTAAAGCATCTTTTGCGTATAAATTATGGTACAAATTTTTTTGCTCGTGTATGATTTCAGTCTTTTTGCTTTTTTGCCAATCTCATCCCTGTTTTTATCATTAATGTTAAATTAAAATCTTCATAATATGTCTTGTAAATACAATGTTATGGAAGATACAGAAGTATTCTTAAAATTATATTTAATGCACATTTCAAAATGACAAAAACAAATTATTTGGCTGAAAAAATCTTAAAAAAAAAAAAAAGGCTACCCCCCCATTTTTCCCATCACACTCAACTATCTGGACTTTTCAGGTATCTGGAAATTGGCATTTCCCGAACATGCCGGTTAGTTAATCTTTTACTGTATAAACTATTTACAAAAATGAACAGAAGTATCAGAGAGTAAAGGTAGATTAGTTTAAAGTTTCACCATTGTGTAGCTACGGAATATCTATAAGTTTGCTGCACTTCAAAATCATCTGCTTTCATTCAATTATTTTTTAATTAAATTTTGAAAAATTAAAGGAAAAATTTAACTGATATGAAATTGGCATCATTGAAGAGGTAAAATGTTGTACTTTAAGATGATATAAAAATATTTCTAGTGGGATTATATGCTCCAAAGTTACAGCACAAAAACAGTTTCGGTTAATTTCTAATTAACTGATTAACTTACTGTTTAGTTAACTTTTGCACTTTGAAAAGGTGACTGATATCTTCCCCTTGTCTTAAATAATAAGTATGCAAAATTTTGTTGAAATCTATCCAGTGGTTTAGGAGGAGAAGTGGAACATACATACATACCCACAATGACTTTTGTTTAGATTAAGATTATAAGAATCCGATCATGAATATGAAAAGTGTTACATATCATATTGTTACTTTTCATTTTATACCCCCTTTTTTTATAATTTTACTCACTTCTTTATTATATTATAATTTCAAGATAATTTGATGAAATCTATCAATATTACATTAAAGTTGTATTAATTCTGAGTGGAATGTTACCAATATATATATATATATATATAGCAGTTGAAAATTTTTTATGTAATTTGCTAAGTATAAAAATCTATTTTCTTTTTAGTAATTGTAGCCAGTGCTTTTACTAAGAATGAAATAACAGACCACTGGGAATGGTTGGAAAAGAATGTTGTACCAACTTTGAGTAAGTTTCATACTTTATTAAGCACAAACAAATTTTATTCAAGGATTATTCACATTGACAGCACATGCACGCACGCACACACACACACACACAAAACTACCGGCAACCTCGTCCTGTAGAAAACATAGAATCATGAAAAGAATGAAGTAGTGCAAGCTTCTGCACATCTTAGGGCTACAGAAAGAGCTCTTTGAAAAGAAATATCTTCCATTTTAAAGATTAAGTTTTCAATACATAAAATCTTAGTTGCTAGTATTTAAAACTAAATTATATTGAAACATATCGGTTTCTTTTAAATAAATTAGAATCATATCCAGAAATATTTCATTGGGCAGAATATTACACTGCACAGCTGGCCTGTCCTATCAACTTGGGTTGTTGTTGACTGTAGAATTTATTTTGTGTGCTTGCCTATTTCATGATGTGTGATTCTACTTGTTATCTTTCTATTCTTTCTGCATTTCATGTAGTTATGTATGACAAATTGTTTTCTATTTAGTAAAGCGTTTTGCTTGTAACTTTTTGAATTGCAGTACTATTAATAACCATGCTTCAGTTACAAATATGAATTGTTCGTTGACATAATGATAAGGAGTTGAGGTATATCAAAACCTTCATTGCCAATCTTGTGGGTTCTTGTGAGGTTTAATATTAATGCTTTTATTTCATGTTTTTAAAACCAAATATGATGAAGCTGACAAAACAAAATGCTTGCCCCAAGTGACACTTACTCTTGTTATCCCACTGTAGTGTTTATGTGAATGACTAAAATGGTATTTTATTTCAAAGTAATATTTAAATTTCTTGTTTAAGTAATTCTGCTTTTGTAATATTTATTTTATGTTCTTTTAAGTTGAAAGGGTATAAAACATAGTTCAAGAGTTATTAAGGTTTAAAAATAAGTTTACATTTCTTACAATGCAGCTGAAATAATGTTTGCTTCTAATGAACAGGTGCTTTTGATAACACAGATGAAATGAGAAATTTTGTTGCCTGCAAAATTGAAAGCTTGGTAGCACAGAGGTCTTTTGATAGTACTCAAGATCCAGACAGTATGCAGTACAAAATAATATCTTTGAAATTCTCGCGCCTTTTCAATATGCCAAAAGAAGAGAAGTTAGTGAATTGTAAGTTGCATACATAAGGTATTTTTAAATTTTTAATGTATGTTATTGCATTATTGTACTCCTTTATTGAATTATGATAAAACCTTAACATTGTATTTTTTTATTGGTCTGATGAAAAAACATACAAAATAAATTGCGCAAAATCAAGGTTTGATTTAACCAAATATCCCAAGAAAACAAACCTCAGTCATCTCATTTATATTTCTTAACCCTCTGAGTACTAAATTCTTTTGAACTTATAGCTGTCAGGTTAGAAAACTTAGCTTTTAAAGTAAATGAATCAATCTTTTTTGTATTTAATTATATCTCTGAAATCTTAAAAATACTTTATCTGTGATTGTCTAAGAAAGTGTTCTGCTTTCTGCTGCTGCATTTGAACTGAACATGAAAAACAGAAAAAGACGTTTGTGCCACTCGGAGGGTTAATCAACTTTTTTTTTGGTAAATTATGCAAAGAATATTTGTAGATTTTTTTACTGCTTAATTGTTTGGAATATGCAGCTAAGTTTTTTTCACTTAAATTCTTTTTTTATAGAAAGTTACTTACATATAATAATTGCTTAAAGTAATCACATGCAGAGAATCATGGCAGGACACCCCGACCTAGCTCAAAGCCATCTGGTGAATCTTGAAAGACTGGCCACCATGGCAGAAAATTGGGCACTGAAGAAGACCGCAAAATGGCCCCCATTACCGAGTGGCTCATGTGACAACCTCCCCTTTTATGTGGGTATGACCTGTCTTCGGAAGGGCCCCTATGAGCCACACCACCATTATTGTACCCATGTCCAGAAACGAGAGCCTGCTTACTTATACGGCGATGCCTCCTGGTGGGATACAGAGAATCAGAAAATCTGAGAGGCTAGAGTCAGATGGAATGTAATTCAGATTCACTTGTAGATTTATTCATTTATAGCATGATTCATATGTTGAACAATTATTTGCGTATTGGATGGGAGAGGGTAGGCATATTTGTTAATATCGACAGTTTGATAGTTTTAAAATTTTGGATAGATTAATCATTCTGTTCCCTCCATTAAGAATACTTGTCATAAACATTTTCATATTTGAAACTTCTGAAATAAAAATTATTATATTTTAATTTCCTATTGTGTTTAATTTACTTTTTTTTCCTCATAGATAAAATTTCTTAGTAAAATATTTTGCATTTTCTTTAGACTATTCTTGTTGTTTTTGGAAGAAAAAGTTACCTTATCAAGGATGGTTGTATCTCAGTGTAAACCACATGTGCTTTTACTCTCAGATATTTAAAAAAGAATTCAAGTTGATTATCAGATGGGTAGAAGTTACAGTAAGATTTTCAATGATTTCTTCTAAATAATAGCAAAGAATATTTCAACTCTATTGTTATTTTTCATTACATCATGATTTTGTATAAAGCAATTAAATACATGTTTTTCCTATTTTCTTTATAGCAAATTGAGAAGAATGATTCCTTAGTTTTTCCAGACAGTATTAGTGTACATACGCGAACCAAAAAGGTACTACCTTCAAATAAAATTAGAATTTTACTTTAGAATATTGCTTCATTATGTTTTAGCATACTTCTTGGCATGTCTTGGCAATTGCAATAAAGTGTATGATGATTAATAAATTATGATCAAAAATGATATTGCTGAATAATGAAAACAAAGTTATATGATGTGCATTTTCTATGTGATATAAAATTATTTAATTGCAATATCTTATTTAAACAAATTTATTGAGTTGTGAACATATTTCATTGCTTTTTTATGTCAATCAGTTGTCGACAAGGCTGTGTGAAAATATAGAATTTCTAAACATTACTTCTTATTGTCTGTATTTAATGGAATATTATGAAACCAACAGATATTAACTTCATTTCTTTCAGAAAAATTCTTTAAGATACTAAGTTATGAGGATTTTAAGGTGGAATTTTTATTTTAACGAAACTGATTTTTTTAAAATATACATTTCATTAAATCTGATTCAAATTTTATATTGATTTTTATTAAATAGCTTGTTTTGTGCCTTTCATTGTGTTTATTGAAGATAAAAGTGCATTTTGAAATTTAGGAACTATCAATATACAATTTACCCATGTTTTTACAATGCAAGCAACAATTGTTTTGTATATTTAATTTTGATATTCGAAACTGAGAAGCCATTAAAATATCTAATAGAATTCATGTATTACAGAAAAGGCTGTTATCATTTGTTGTGTTCTATTCATAGTTAGTTTTTAACTTTTATATATGATTGTATTTTGTTAATTTTTTTTGTGTTTAAATAATCTTGTGCAAATATTTTCTTAAATTGTATAATTGAGGAATTTCTGCATATAATTACATTTTTCCTTTTAATTATTCATGTTCTCTTTTTCCTATGTTACAGTTCCATTTCTCCATGTTGTTGAAGTTGGAAGAAACCTTTACTCTTATGCAACAACTAGCTAATCTTGCCATGAAAAAGTAATATATATATATATATATATATATATATATATATATATAAAGTGTACACAATTGCTGAAAGTGAATTGATAAGATGAACTGATGTTTGCTTTGTATTCTTTTAAAACATTTTTTTTGTTATTATGCAAGTGACACTTTAGTTCTTTATTTTTGAAATTATCAGGTTATCAAAATTATCTAATCTTTGATAATATTTATGCTTATATAAATTGCCTACTTTTAGAATTTGATATCATGATTATCTTGTATTTTGATATTTTGTTACTAGTGGTTATCTTATCTGTTATGTCAAACGGCTGCAACGGAAAAGTAAACATTATAGATATGAATATTTGACTATAAATAAATATATGGAGACGTTGGAAACATAAACTGATAAATTCGTCAATAAAATGTTATCTCTGTAATATTCTGAAGTTTATTTGGTGTATCTTGACCAAAAATGTTCTTGTGCCATAAAACACACTCAAAAAGCATTATAAATAATGATTTACTGATATAAAATTGTAGTTCGATAACTGTTTCTAAAATTGTTTTGTATTTAAATTAATGGCAGTATAATTATATACATTTTGAAACAATTATTTAACTCACTAATCTATATGTTTAAAGCAATGTTTGTGTATCTGTCTGCGTGTGTTATACAAATTTAATTCCTTACACAAATCTACAGATATTGTCCATCCTTAATGAAATCTGGCACATGTGCTTTTTAAAATAAAAGAAAGATCACTGTCAACTTTTCAAAGCCTAAAAATTAATTTAAATTCCAAATAATTTAAAATTAAGAAAGATTTTGGCCTTTTCCAGCAGTATCTTCTGAAAATATTATTTCACAAATAGTGTTTTTACACCATTTTAAGGTTTAGAAAATTAGCTTTTTAATGATAACCAATTTCATTTTTGTACAATTTTTTTTCTCTAATTGTAATGAATTTCCCAAAGTTAATATTATGCACGAATATATGAACATTAAACACATCAGGAACAAGAATACAGACAAGAATTGTTGTCAGAACACATTAACAGAATTCTGGAAGAAAATTTTAAAGTTTAAAAATACAGGATTCACAGGTAATAAACAATATATCAGGAACAGCTACTAATTTGTTTGCTCAGTTATTCAACGAACTGTTGCAATTACTACCATATGATCAAGCCGTTTCAAGTTCTCGAAAGAGACTCAGTTCGATGCTGAATTGCACATTTGAAATTTAAGACTTTGGGATGTGAGCACAGTCGTAGAGAATCTGGACCCATAATTTCCTCAAAATTCACGTTTTGACCTTAATCAACCCGCTACATTATGCAAACCTGTGTTTTTACTGAGAGCTCTAACTTCCACTTCAAAATTATCACCAATTTCCAGCCAAATTGTCTTTGTTTTGGTCCATTTAAATCTAATTTTTCCATCTAATTTTCACCTTGTTGAGTTGCAACGCAGTAACTTAAGTGGAAAAAACGGATCTGAACACGGAAACCTCATTTTTCCAAATTTTCACACCGCACTAGCATTTTGCATTGTATTTCCGCTAAAGTTTTAATCTAATTAATAACATTAGCTTTTCCCTAGCTTTTAGTTGCTCCCCTCAATTATTTCATCTGATTTAATATCTCAAATTTGAATTATTATATGACTTAAAAGACCAAATGTTAATTTAGATGTGGAGTTGTATTTTGGATGCTTCACATCCTCATGGTACTCTGTAAAGAAATCTCTGTTTTGTTCCTTTGTTCAGTTATTCTGTTTTAATGAGAATTATTTTGAATTACTTGTACTTTTCCAAGAGTGAAAATTCATCGTTGTGCTCATGGTTTCCTGTCTCCCACAACATTTTGACACTAAAAGGATGCAGCAACACTGGATATTCTGCTTGTCCTTAATATAGTGAATTTTTTTCCCTTCAGAATTTAAATATTTTGTTATTAGTTATTTGTAGGTTTGGGATTTATCATGTTTTAGTTATTTATTGGGTTTATTTAGTCTTAAATTTAGATGGTTTTAATTGTTTATAAAGTATAATTGTCTATGAGATATTATTATTAATCAGCTGCATTTTATATTGATTGATTTTTCATTTTATACTTACCAGATTGATTTCAGAAGAAAGTTTTGAAGCAGATACAGAACTGGTGAATAAGCTAAGCAAGAATGTGCCAAAAAAACCATCTTATTTAAAGCGAGATCTAGATGCCCGTGCTCATAGTGAAGCCTATAGGTATTTAAGGTTTTATTGTTAATTAAATATTTTGATAAAGTATTCTTTTTTTAAAAAAATATATTGCTTGCCTTAAACAGGGTGCGTACGGTCATGAAGAGTGCTTAAAAACTGCTTACTTTTTATTTTCCTTTTAGAAGGCCCTTAAAAGTGCTTACTTTTTATTCAAAGTTTGTATAAAGTGCTTATTTTTTATCATGGTGCTTAAAAATTCATTATTTTTAAGAAGATGTTATGAGTTTTCCGAGTAAGAACTATTTTATGTATAAAAGTAATTGAAATTTATGATTTAGCAGTCTAACTTTGTACCTCAAAATCTTGTTGCATAAGTGTTTTTGTTTATTTTTCTGCATGTAGAAATGTTTTCCTGGAACAAGTTAATGTGAATATATTCTAATCATGACAGTAGGATAGGTAATAAATTTCTCTCCTGTGTATTTTATTACTTAAATCCTGTTAAGTTAAAAGAAGAAAAAAAGATGATCATCGGCATTAAAGATTTTGCGAGTCCTTGCTTTTACCCTTAAGGTGCATAAAAAGTGCTTACTTTTTTTCTACAAATTTGAGTACGCACCCTGTTAATTTAGGGATGTCACAAATAGTGATTTGGCCGAATATCGAATATTCAGCCAAATTTCAGGCCGAATATTCACTTTTTAAAAACATTGCACTTTTGATTGTAAATAAAATATTTCTCAAATTTTAAATATAAAAATTAAATATTAATAAAACTGATTACTTATTATTAGTACATTTAAAAAAATATTAACATCTTGATGTATTTTTGTAATATTTTAAATTATTTGAATTCCGATCATATAAAATGAGAAATGAAATGAAAAACCCTCTTCATTTTGGGATTGCTTCACAGAAATAAGAGAGTCATCACTGCAGAACATGGCAGTGGCAAATACAATAGAAAATTAAGTGGATAAATTAAAATTATAGGAAGGAAATTGCTGTTTTGACAGAGAACTTATAATAGCTGGGATGGAGTGTCCACTTAATTGGCGGGGAAAATGTGGAAAAATGTCCAAGATTTGCAAATTAAGCAAGAAAATAGCTTTCACTCCTGAAAGTACAATACATAGTGAACATTTGAGTGGGTGCTTGAAAAAAGGGTGAGATTCCACTGGAATGTTATCTTTTTTCCAGTCACCCAATCATTTATTTTCTGAATCTGGTAATATATAAGAAACAAAACAGATCATACTTTTTCCTGAAAATGCTGATAATTTATTGTTCTTGCATCATAATTTTGGGCTTTACAATGATATGTATCATTATTAAATACACCAAATTTACTTAAAATTTAGTAGATGTTGGGAAATTTTTTTTGATAATAAATGTACTGAAAATTAATTCTGCACAGTATTCTTTGTTAAATATATATAAAAGTGCATTTTTAAAAAAGTCATTATCCTGAAATTATTTGGCCAAATATCTGTCTAGTATTCAACAAGAGGGCCGAATACCGAATATTTGCCGAATATTCATTACATCCCTACCATAAATTACAAATTATTATTGCTGAAACTTGGGAAGGAGATGACTACAAAAGTCTAAATACAAAATAAAGAAGCAGCTTGTTTTTGACAACATCAAGTTTCAATCAAATATGGTGATGATTAACCAAGGTTTTTTCTTTTTTGTAAAATAAATCATATAACTAGCATTTCATATCATATAAAACTGACAGAAATGGAGGAAGATGCAGATCATTTGGGTTCTAGGCTAATTGCCTCTTCCCTCTTCTTTTCCCTTTTCCTAAATTATTTTTTAAAATTAATTTATTTTGCTTTAATTTCTAAGCCAAAGAATTACTACCTACTTAATACATACTATTTAATTTTGTCTGTATTTCTTTTCTTGTGAATTAATCATTAAGGAAACAAAAAATACTTAATATTATTAAAGTTCTGTCATTGAATTCAAAAACAAAGGTTAAAGCTCTTTTTTATATGTGTGTTTCATCTGTTGGAAAATATCTCTTGTAGCTCTGTCCATTTCAGTGCTGATGATCTCTTTGTAATTTATCAAAATATTATATTTTGATTAGTGTCAGAATATCATTAATTAATAAGTTGAAGAAAGATTTGTTTCATTTCCATTAATGTATATCAATGAAAAATCAGGCATGTAACTGCTGTCAAATTTTAAAAATATATTTCCAAATTGTTAATGCTGAGGTGTTTAAATTATACTGTAGTTGATTGATTGATATATTTACAAATAATAATGAAATAAATATATAAATGAATCATTTCCAGTATATGCCATTTTTAATATTTTTCCTTTTCCAAGTAAAGTAACCTAATTCATAATATAATGCATTTAATTAAATTTAAATAAAAAGAAAAAAATTGAAGATGAAATAAGAAGAAAAAAAATAGGCAATGTCTACTACAGAAATTTCACTTTTGCTATATTCTTATATGAGTGAGATGTGTGATGCTTTTTTTTTATTATTCATAATAATATTCTTAATGTTATTTCTTCCCTTCATCCCTGATCACAATCAAAAATTTAACTATGGCCCTTGCTGGTTAAATAATTATTAGCCTTATCTGTTAAATAATAAAATTGTTAGGCTCATTTAAGAAATAAAGTTTAGTTTAGATAAATTAATGTCCCATTTCAAAGCTATATAAGAGGGGCTACTATTTTGGGACAAACTTCACTGTGGTCAGATGCCGTAGATGACACCTCAGTTAGCACCTTGGCTTCAGATGTTTGCATCATATCAGCAGGACACCACATCAGAAGGACATTTTCCTTGCTGATATACAGTAAAACCTTGGTTAACCGAAACCCGGGTTATCTGAAATGTCTCTGAAATTGCAACTCCAAGTAGCATGTAATGTATTGCACGGAAATAATCGCAAAGGTGAGAATTTTTTTTTTCAATGATGTCCCCACTTTTTTCTTTTATTGCTCCCCAAAAAAGGTCAGTGATTAATTTTAGAACGCCAAAATTAAAATTAATGGGTATTTGTTCCTGTCAAGTGCATCTTCCCTGAACTTTCTGGTGCAAATATTGAACCCGATGGAGTGTAAATTTAAATAATTATAAGTGTAGCCGACAAACAGAGTTTTGAATTTGTTTTGTACTCAAAATATTTCAGAATATGTACTGTAATTAGATACCAAATAGTAATATATGTTTATGGGTTAACCGAAAAAATTGTTATCCGACACGCGGCCTCCCCCCTAGTTCGGTTAACTGGGGTTATACTGTAATATGCACTAGGCCCACATACACAGTGGTTCTACTGTGGAATCATATCCCAAACTTGCAACCTTCTGGTCATGCAGCTGAGCCAGTAGGTCATTGTGTCCTCAACAGATATGAAATAAAAGACAATAAAAATAAAATAAAAGTTTTACAATGAGAATGTAAAATGAGTTTTTTTGACATTTTTATCTTTTTAATTCTATTATTTAGAGTTAATATTCAATTAATCGTTAAATTGCTTTTGAAGGCGGTGTTGATGTGAAAGAATGTGGAATATGATTTTCTTTTGTTTCTTTTCAATCTTTTGGTGTATCCACTTTTTTCTTTTTCTGTTATAGGTCTACATTTAGGTTGCCTTTAGATGAAAAATTAGATGGTAGCACAGAATGTTCGTTGTGGACGCCTTATAACAAACAGTATGTTTGGGGCAGAATGTTTTTATCAAGTAGCTATATCTGTTTTGAAAGTGAAGTGAGTGTTAATCTTAGATTTTAGTGTGCAAATAAAATAAAATGAAATATGTAATCTAATTAATGTATATTTTCTCCGTTTCAGGTTAGACTTCTAGTTTCATTAGTGATTCCTATGCGTGAAATGTCTATAGTTGAAAAAGGAACGCTTAAAAATGCTTTACTTATTACTACCAGAGACAAGGTGGGTATTCTCATTCATTCCTTTTTGCAATATTTTGAAATTGTTTACTGTTTATTATGACTGTTTTATCATTCATTCCGAATACTTTACCAGTTTCTTTTTCGTTATGTTATTTATTGCATATTAGAGCTGTGCCGCTTTTCAATTTATCGGAAAGAAAAATCGATATTTTTAAAAAATCGATTTTTCAATGTCTATTTTTTTTTAAATCGATATATTGATTGGAAAAAAATTATTCAATGTTTTTTACTCTAAACAAAATAAACTTTTTTTTCATTTCGATGTATGACTTGATAATTTTTTAAATTTAAATAAATCAGTGAAAATTTAGAGTATTCACCGATACAACTTAAGAAAGTTTTTTTAATTATAGGTTTAGAAATCAAAAAGAGCCTGTAAACCATTTTTTCAGAAATGTATAAAAGATCAATCACATGTAAGATGCATTACATAAAGAAATATAGACAGATTATTTCCTTTTTAAGGCAATCGTATTAAAATGCCAGAAAACAAACATAACATTTATCTGAAGAACTGCATAAAAAATTAGGAAAGAATATAACACATGACAGCCAGTAAAGCAGACAAAAGATATAAAAAAAAGGCTACAGCAAAAATAAAAAAAAAAAAAAATCGCACCTAAATAATTCTGTGTTTCTACCCTTTTGGCCTTGACATGAGTAGTAGAATCTGGGCAATGGAGACAGTTTTACGATGTTCCGCTAATTGATATAAAAAACCACACAAAATTCACTAAAGCTGAATCCCCTATGATGTATTCAATATCATCGCAATATTAACTTCAATCTCAAATACCGATATCCAATATTGAAAGGCATTAACAATCTGCTCAATGTGATCTCGATATTGTGACAAATTCGTCTTGTGAGTGTACGTGAATGCAGTCCAAT
>BGPR01002645.1:103143-124979 GCA_013235015.1 Araneus ventricosus
TTTTTTTTTCACTCACTTCAAAAAACACATGAATGAAAGCTTTTATAAAAAGTATCCCACAACCCATCAATGAAAAAAATATTTCCACGATTGCAAAGACACAAAACAAAGTAGTAAAGAGAAATACTAATTAAAGATTAAGCAAAAAGAAATTATGTTAGAATGCTTATTTGTATCAATTTAATGAAATGTTTAAAATCAAGATGGCTTTTGGTATGACTTTTGCTTACTTATATATATATAAAAAAATTACAGGAGTTTTCTGTCAATGCCTTTACAACCCCAAAGTAATGCAAGCCACCTCACTAAAGATCAGAACACTGATGTTAATTTGATTGTATTAATTACCCATTTTGAAACAGCACTAATGCTATTTTGGGATGGGCCTAATAATTTTGAACTGCAAGCAAATAACAAAGATGACAACTGAGATGGCACCCCCCTCTCCAAACTTCAGCACCACACCAGTGAGAGGATATTTGACCTATGACATCAGATTTAGCATACACATGGTGAATTCGAACCAGGAACCCTCCAGTGCCAAAGCTGAGGTCTTGCCACTAGGCAGAGGTTCTCAATCTGTGGTACGCACACCCCTGAGGGTATGCAAAATCAATTTTTTTAATGGCGGAAACAAGAAAACATAAGGGGTTAAAAAAGTTAGATATATATATATTTTTTTATCTCCAAGTAAATACTTACTATTTAAAAACTATACCACTTGAATAGTTGATTATTATGAAGTGTAATATTTAGCTATACTTATAAGTTAAAACGAAATAATAATAATAATGGTTTCATTTGCTTTGGCATTGAACTAATACTATTGTAAAAATGGAATAAAATGTAAAATCAAAAATGAATTTTACAAATGTTATTAATTCAAGTCATTTCACTTTTAAGCTAATTTGAGCTAACCTTAACATTATTGATAAAAACCTGAACAAATGGATGGTTGGGGATACGCAAAAACACAAAAAGAATAATCAAGGGGTATGCAAAAACAAAAAGAATAATCAAGGATTATGCAAAAACAAAAGGAATAAACAAGGGGTATGTGAAAACAAAAAGAATAATCAAAGGGGTACGTGAGGGAAAAAAGGTTAGGAACCCCTGCAATAGGCTAAAGATTCCTGATTTAGAATATGCCTTTCTTTTTTTTTTCAGGAAAAAATGTAATAAGCAAACTTAAACAGAAAAAAAAAATTCAAGAAGCCACATTATGCTGAAGTCAAATAGGTTCCACTTTAGCTTAAAAATCAATATGCTTCTTTATTAATTAATTTTAAAATTACTTAATTTATAATTAAAATTTCAAGAAGTATATTCATACCCTTTTCTCATACTCAGGAAGAAAGTTTTGATAACTGATAAAAGAAGAATCCTCCTCTCGGCATACCACACTACTCAAATAATCACTTAAAACAGTCATTGCTTCTCCATCATCATTTGCTGCCAGCAATTCAATCCTGTTTGCTTCTAAAACTTTCAATGCTATTTGAAAGACAACCTACAAAAACATTATGAATCTCAAGCATCAATGGTGAAATATTTGATGCAATATCAATAGAAAATATTAAATACAATATAAATATACTTAGAAATAAATTTTTTCAAGAAAATATTTGTCATTTATTAGAACAAATAAAATAAAGCAGTTATATGAAGTTTATATTCAATATATTTTGATTTATTTCAGTTTTAATTAATTGTTAATAAGAAAAAAATAGTTTCAGTTCATTGTACAAATATAGAAAATTATTTTATGTCACATTTTTAAATCCACAAAACAAAAAAAAGATACTGATACTATGCATATCTCTCAAAAGCTACATTGTGATGAATGCCGTGGCTAATGAAGATTTCTATAAATTTTCACCAGTTTTTGACATTAAATAAACAAAAATTTCACAGTATTTTATAAAATCAATATTAAACTTTTTCAGTAAATATGAAGCATTTCAGATACAAAAAAGAAGCAAGACTTAAAAAATACTAAAAGATTATTGCAAAAGTTAGGAATCATATAATTTTTTCTTTATGTCATATAAAAAAGAGAAATTTATATGTTAAAATGTTACCTTAGCACCATCATAGAAGAAACAATCGACAATATTAACAGCAGAATTAAAAGGTATCACACTGAAAAAAGAATAAAGCAATTAGAGACATTAATTAAGAAAAGTTAAAGTCAACAAACGACTATTTACAAAGTAAAAATTTTTTCTCACCTTAAAAATATTGTCAAAAACCATGATAAAGAGATCATAGATAAGACACCAAATGGTACTAATTTCGCATGAACATCAGGAAGATGCTCACTAGTTAAATGCTCTAAAACACCTATAAATTTGAAATGACAAATATTATATATCTTACTTTTATTATTCTCAAATAATTTCATTAACAATTTCAGAAAAGACATGAAATTTTTGAAAACTAAATAGACAATACCTAAAGCAGTTTTAAAATAACCATAGATCCTATAAAATTTTAGTATATCAAGAAGATTCCACACAAGAAAATTGGCACATTAACCCATTGAGCATCGACAATCCAGTATCTGAAGGAATTTGAAACGGCTACTCTAAACTACACAAGTCTCTTGAAAACTGCCCAGGAAAATATTTCTTTCCTCTGGCCTTATTGTTGCCAATAACAAAAGGAAGAACTTTTTTGCTGTCCCTCTTCGACCCTGAAATTCGGATAAGAGAGAGGAATTTGGGCAGGAACCACATGACTCTGGTCGTCATTCAAGTAATAAATATTCCAGCTTAAGAGTAATTTACTTGTAGTTTCCAAACTAAGAACTTGCTAGTCTCAAGCGTTTAGAGAGAATAGAATTTTTTCAAAAAATTCACGTATTAGGATTTTAGAAATTCCTATTCTTAATAAATAAAGAGAAAAAATTTTTAATAAATAATTTCCGGAAAATATCACTCTTTGAAATGCATTTAGGAAACAATATATTCTTTCTGCTTTCAGTAAAAGAATTTTACTGCAGTTTCTTTTCATTTTTATTTTTTGTGTAAAGCGTTTTACTCAGATTTAGTATGATTCTCTGATTAAAATACATTATAAAATTTTTTCTGTTGCATTACTTAATAATACAATAATAATAAAAATTCTATTTCCACTGAGAGAAAGAAAAATTTGTTCTCTCAAACCATTGAATAAAAAATTTGAATTCTCTGCTTCAAAAAGATTCTTGTTTTTTATTTCATTTTTAAGCTTTTAAAATATTAAAAATACAATCTTTTGCCAATTCCAGATAAAACACAATAAATTATTCTTTAAAAAATTTCTTCCGAAATAATTTCGAAAGAGACGAGTTAATAAGTTTTTAAAACATAATTTAACACTAAAATAAGAAAATATGTTAAAATTTCCGCTTAAGTACGAAGTTTGTTTTTGATCAAAATTAACATTTCCTTTTTTGATGTTAGAATATTTCCAATATCAGTTTCTTATATTCATTATAGATTTGTCCCAAATTTATTTAAAATAGCTTATGCGCATTACTAGGAACCCAAAATATTTTCATAGGTACATTTAAAATTCATATCAATTGAAAGACAAAATTCCATTGATGAAATATATGAAGAAGAAAAATATTTGAATTTCCTCAAATCACAAAATGCTTCAAATGATTTGTAGCGTTCAAAATGATTTTGTTTGCGAGCAAAATACTTAACTGCAATATATATATATATATATATATATATATATATATATATATATATATATGTTTACTATGGAAACATATAAAGGGTTTTATAAATCCGAAATTTTTTCACATACTTTTTATTTATCCCTTTCAAGGCCGGTGGTTCAAAGCTGTTGCTTTGAAAACACCTCTTTAATAATTTTTTTTCATAGGATTTCTCATTTTTTTCATCCCGAATTTTGGTGATGCTATTCACCAAAATACCCTTTCTTATAAACAAAAAAGCTAAATAATTGCAGTATGAATTATATTCTTCTTTATCATGGAGTTTTTATATGGATAAATTTTTCTTTCTCAAAGAAAAAATATTAAGCTTTTTCATTGGGCCAATTTTACTTTCTCAAAGAAAAAATATTCAGCTTTTTTTTTTTTTCAAACAATTTCACAAAAATGGGGCTAGGAACCTAATCAAAACTTAGTGAATTTTTTTCCACATACTCTTTTCTTGGCAAAATTGCCAAAATTAAAAAAATTAATATGAAGGGAAAGTGATTAACCAATTTTTTGCTTTTGGGCCAAAATGTCAGAACATTTTTCCTTTGAAGGCAATATAATGCATAAGCATTATATTTGTTTGAACTGCTAAGATCAACAATTTAAAGGGTCATGTATCTGTTTCAATGGTTTCAGGTATATAATACCACAATTGGACAGCATGTTGAAAACAGCTAGGAATTATACTTTTTTTTTCACAGTGTGCTTTGCTGTCTTATGTACAGTCTCAACAAAGGCATGAAAGTATGCTCTACAGACAATGCAAACTTTTTAACGATAGAGGAACAACAACAGTTAAGGGAGGAAGCTTGAACAATGTTATACAGACCCTTTTTTCCTTTACCCTTTATGTAGGTTTTCAGCATTCCAACACACAATCACATGTTTACAATATGGCCGGATGAGTGGGCCATCACTAGAGACCATTTCAGAACAAAATATTGTTTCTTTTCTTAAAAACATACAATTTGATATAAAAAGTTACGCATCGTCACATTTATCTTTTAAATATTGAATTTATGCCTTTTTTTTTTAATATAAATTTCAGCTTACAGTTGTGCTATGTACTCAGCACAAAGACGTCCGTAATTTTAATTTTCCAGTTTTTATAGGTTGTTTTCAAGCTAATATCTTCAGACCCAAGACTTCTGTAATGATAGAAAATAAATACTATGAATAGTTACATTTATTTATTTCAGTTTTAAAAGAATCTATGCAAACCGCTTCTGATGAGTTACTGTTTAATATTCATCAAATTTTCTAGTAAAATATTTTTAGTAAAAATAAACAACAATTCTATGTAATGCTGTATGTGATACGTTTATTATGTTTAGAAATTCTTCCAGGAGACACTTTATTATTTTTAAATTTTTCACTTTTTTTCATTCTTTCTTAGGGTGCCAAGTCCCCTTAAAGCTGTAATGTATGTATATATACAAACTGAAACTAGGAAATAACTTTTATGTTTGAAGGTGGATTTGGAAAAGATATATAACAAATAAGACACAATCATAACAGAAGTGTAAAAATGAGTAAAAAACTTTTATCCAGAGGTTTTCAAATTAAGTTTTGGGTAAATAATAAAAGCATGACAAAAATCCATATGCAAAGTATGGATCCTAATTAAATTTAACTTCATAAATAAATATTTGCGATGCTTTTATTATTTAGACAAAAGAAAATTTTAAACACTTGTAAATAGAAAAAAAAAAGTTTTTACTTTTTATTGCATTTCAATAAAAGCTATAAATTCAATAAAATGTTATATGTTCTTATTTAAGATTTCACTAACCAAGCTTAGAAATTTCAAATCCCATCATGCAAACCAGTAACAATCATTAACTGTTAATGATCGCTGAAAACATGAAAGAGTTCCCTGGTTTCACAAAAATTTACGCAACCTGTAACAAGTTTATTAATTCTTTTGTTCAATATTAAATTTGCACTAAAATATTCAAATCAATAATAAAGTTTATTGTTCAAACATCACCAACCATCACAAAGCACCATCTCAGATACAACATTATTCATCTGCCTTTGGAGTTCATCCCCAAAAGACTGGTGACCACCCAAATTCTAAATACCAGTGAAAACCACAAAACGACCTTGACAAGCAGCTGACCTGTCTCGCTTATTATGGTCGAGGGGGAAAGCACTAACGATTTTCTGATTTTCTACGGAGCCTGTCTAAGGCTACTTGCAAACACTTAACGATTTCTGCTGTTTCTGCTGGTCAGCTTGAAAACGGTCTACTTTTGCAGGCGATGCGTCCCTACCATACACACCGATTCACGTCTTCATGTCGGTTGGTTTTATACCGACTTCTGGATTTATATCTGGGAGATGCAAATGAATTTTGGTCATTCTCGAATACAGTCGTTTTTATTGTAGTTAAAATGATTCCAAAAAGTGTTATTATTTTTATTAATTTTTTTATTTATTTTAGTTTAAAAAATGAAGAATTCAGAAATATAGAAATTCAATTCAACAGCATATATTTATAATAATATTTCAAACTATATATTGTCTCCAAAATGCAGTTAGTTGTTAGTAATATAAAATTTAAACAGATTATTGAATGTCTTGTTACTTTTACTTAAAGATTGTGTTGAAGATACACAATGTTTTAAATGTGCTGTTATAACAAAAATAACACTTCTTGGATTCGATAACTTATTTTTGTTGAATTACATACATGGAAATAATTCAGTAATTGCGAGTCACAATCTTTGCAAATTTAACAAATGGGAAGCGAACAATGACTAAAAACTTTTTATGTTGAATTTAACTACTCAGGAACAATATCGCATAGTCATTCAAATTCAAATGGCTAGTGTATGGGAGATACGCGAACACAAAGGTATATGAGGGGGCAGGTATTTTGCATCTGGTTAGATGCAAATGAGTTTGGGGAGTTTGTAGAATAATTTAGGTTATTGCGATATTAAAAAATAATAAATAGATAAGAATTGCCAAAATTTTCAATAATGCTATGGAAAATAAAGAAGTTCCTATTGAAATATTCTTAGTTCAAACTAAACTAACTCTTAATTACAACTAAAAAGAAATAAATATTAAGTGAAAAAATTAAAAACACTTCCTTGTTGGACTTTTGTACATTGTGGTAATACAAAAATGCTGTTATCAAAACAATTACTTGTTTACTTTTCCATTTTTAGATGTTAAGTTTAACTAAAATTTTTCTAATTTGATTTCCGATTATAGTTCTAGTAAAATAAAAAGAGTTTTGGGATTGCATTAAAATATAAAGTGAAGTAAACTGGATTTTTTATTATTATTATTATTTTTTCGGTAGGAAATGGGTTCTTAACGTAGGTGGATACTTTAAGAATTTACTTGGCAATACAACCAAATTATAATGTGTTAACATTAAAAATCCTTGGCAATAATAATCTAACACAGTGGAAAGCAATCATCTCAACATTAAAGAGAATCTGATTTTCATTTGTTATGTACATAACGCAAAACTAAAAGATAAACCAATGTAAAAACAACAAATTTATATTTATTTCTTGGGCTGTGGGAGAGTGAAGACGTTTTGAGAATTATTCTTATTTAAAAGTGAATTATGTTAAATGAAAATTCATTAGAAAATTATGTTAAATTTACTATCACTAACTTCAAAGCATTGCAATTATTCAACAAAGATTTATTAAGCTAATTAAAAATAAATATTATAGAAAGTATAATATATGCAATTAAAAAATGGAAATAAAAGTATGGAATGTATGCGAAATCATTAATATTATTTTAAAACTAGAAAAACCGACTTGTTCAAATGTAAAAAAGCATATATATATTTTCAGACACCCCTAAATATTCCAGCACCTGGTCTTTTAACAAGCTTAACCCACCAATCCTAATCATTATTTTTAACTACCCATTGAAAATTTCTTTGTGTTTAAGTATTTTTCTCACCCTTATACCGATAATATCAAGAAAGAAAAAAAAATATCTCTAAAAATATTGTTCAATATTTTTTCAAAATATTACTATGTTTATAAAAGAAAGGAAAGAAGTCACGTCAATATGTGTGCAAGCTCCAACTGTTATCTACACACTACTAATGGAATGTTGCTGACCGGTTTCAAATCAGTCGACACAAATCGGTGTGTGTGCAAAGGGCCTAAGAGTAGCATTTGAAGAACGACTTTTTGCGACAGAGCCAATTGAAGAATAGTAATCAGAGACCGACTTTCTACATTCCAGCCGGTCGAAGGGTTAAAATTCTAATTCTATATTTAAATAAAAACTTTTAATTTGTTGATTAAGCTTAAGACTGATAACTCATTTTGCAAAAGAAAATGGCAAACAATAGTTCAGAATATTTGTCAACATAATGACAAAGAAACAAAATCTTCAATAAATCGTGTTCGAAAATAAATAGATTTTTTTTAAAGGAAAAAAAGAAGGAAAAAGAAGAAAAGGTACAGGGGGAAAACTTTAACAAGCTATTTTAATAACAATTTAATACAAAATACATGTGATAAATCTTTTCACTAAACACAACCATTAATTGTTTAAATGAGTATAATTCAAATTCTGTATTCCAGTCAGTTAAAGTGAACATACTATCTGAGATTAATCAAAATAATTGTTAATGAGCTTATGATTTTGCGAACTTTTCCAATGCCATCTATTTTTTTGCTTTCAAATACTTTCTACAGTTAGTGAAAAGTCAAGTTGACAGAACCTCGAAGGTTATGAATGACATAACATGTTTGAAAGAATGTTAGAGCTACAGAAATAGCTTAATGAAATTAAACAACTATTATTTTAAATATAATGACATCCAAAAGAATATAGTTTAATGATCATTAAAACTAAATTCTGTTGAATCATATCAATTACTTTAAAATATAATACAATCGTATTCAGAATTATTGAATTGGGCCTGATAATATGTCACATAAAACTCACGAACTTATGTTGTTACCAACTATAAAATTCTTTAGAATTTTAAGCTTCAGGGATTGGCAAATTCAAGATGCATTTCTTGAATCCCTGCTAACTACAATGCTTATATGTTGAAATGTGATCAAATCCACCACATGACATATGAATGAAGTGATCAAATTGGACACAAAAATATAAAAAAAGGCTGATTAACATTTTAGATTTCTCAACCTAAGATACTATTTGTTTCAAAAACCTGAGACTAGCACTTTTGAATGATTTTACTACAGAAAAGGATGACAGGCAATGAGTAAGATGGGTGGTTTTCCAGAGTTCTTTGTAAGGTCAAGACCTCAATCAGATTAGGCATTTTACAGCAAATCAATACACAAAATAAAATGATTCTGTATACTGCTAAGTAAAATGTTAAAATCTCCCCCTCCATTTGTCACTTCAGCCCCAAATAGGTGAAATTAACTCCTCCTAATGCATGCACAAAAGTGCGGAAGGTTTCTGTATACGAGAATGATCAGTATCTTATTTTACATACATATATAGTTTTATCTAAAATATTTGAAGAATATGCTTTTAGTCAGAGAAAATAAAATGAAAAATTGGCTTACCTTGATCAATAAGGGCACCAACAACCTTTGTATTGAAATAATCAGGTAGCAATCTTTCACAAATAGCCACCAATAACCAAAAGGCTTCTTCTTCAGATGCATAGATTAGAAGGACAGAGGTAACAATGTTCATAGCTTGACAATATCCTAATAAAAGTGATATTATATGTTACAAAAAGTTGAAAGATACACAAAGGCATTAATTTTTTTCATTAACTAGTTCGTAACTGAGGCAATTTTTTTAATATACAATTACAGAATGATTAAATATGCCATGCATATGATAAGGATACATAATTTTTTTAACATTAATGCATCAGAAATAAAATTTATAGTTAGTATATAATAATACAAAAAATGCAAAAATTAAAAGTAATATTTTAACGTAATTTTTCAACTAAATAAATTTAATACACAAATGCATTTCTATTTGTTTATACATCATAGTATCTTAAATATAAATAGAGAAAATGCACTTTATCTTTGATGACACTGCATCTTAACAATGAATCATTAGATTAATTTTTATTTGGTAATAAATCTTTTTAACCTCTTCATTTATGATAAAATTTCATTTTTCAGTACAAACAGTAGTAATTAAATGATACTGGCAAAAAACAGGGGTACGGTCGTAATTATGTTATAGTAATAATATAAGTAAGTTATAATACATAATTATATAAATAAATTGATCAAATTGCCTAATCAATCTAACATTTATTTAAAAGGAAATACAAACTTTACTTTCAAAAAATAAATCATAAATGTTGTTTAAAAGAATACTGACCAGGGTTGTCGATTTTTTTGATTTTTTTCAAAAAAATCGATTTATTTGATTTAAATCGGATTTTTTTTATTTAAATCAAGATTTTTTTGATTTTATTGATTTTTTTAAAACTATATGTATATAATTAACATTTGTATATTAGACAATGAGCGTTACAGTCATAGAATTATATATATATAACAACATACCACTCATTAAGCAGTACTTTCTTTAAAAAAAAACAAATTTAAAAAATTTAATTCAAAAATGTAACAACTATTTAAAAAATATTTGTGAACTAAAATATAACAATAATATACTTTTGAAATATAAGACAATTTTATTAAAGAAAAAAGGAACAATATAATAAAAATTGTTATTTCTTGACTACAGTTATATTAATGTATGTTAGAATATTGGAGAATTTTACACTCAGCTGTTCATTTGTTTCATTACAAGCACAAGTTTTGAAGCTTTCTCTACTCCTAATCTGTTTGACCCAAAACATTAAATAAAAAATTTTCTACATAAAATTTTTAAATTCAGGCTTCAAGGTGCATTCAGTCACCATCAGGACTACCTGTGCGCCAAATTTCATGACTGTAAGTGTGATAGATTCGTCTGGACTTAGTGCACACGCTCACAAACATTGCCTTTCATAAGTATAGATCATAGTTTAAATTGCACTATGTAGATGTTTGTATATCTTTTGGGGCATTTATATGCATTACTTAATTTCTTACATTTGAACATTGTTGCAATATAAAAACTTTGTTGTCCTCAACACTATTCCTCCAATATTAAAATGAAACTCACTGCATTTTACTATGTTCTTTCCTTGTAAACATGATCCTTTCACAATATTTATTTTATTTTATAAAAAAAGGAGTATCTCATGCTTTGCATTTTATTGTGTTGCTCATTAGAGATTTATTTAACCCTTTGCTGCGAATTGTGTCAGTTAATGGCACACCTAATTTCACTCGCTTCTCAACCGTTAAATTCAACTATAAATGAAAAATAATAGGTTTAGGATAGGGCTAATAGTAGTCCTTTTAGAATGTATATAGCAGTCTTATGAAATTTTGTTTCAGAATAGGAATTATTAGAGATAAAGTTTGGGAAAATTCCTTGACTCGGAGATAAGAAATTTTTCAGTTCTGGACGTTTAACAATTTTAGCAAAGTAACTCGAAAATTTTGCTCCAATATTCTTGAAGTTTTAATTTATAATTTTCTGTAAGATTCAACAATAATTTTCGAGTGTATCAAGGTGGCTGTATCTAAGGGGGTTCTCATGAGGGGGTGACCCGAAAGGGGGACCCCCCCCCCCCACGGAATGAAGCAAGTTTTTAAAAAAAACTTTTTTTTGTAGATTCTATGTCTAGGCAATAAACTAAACCCATTCATGATGTTTTCTCATCATATTTCAAAAAAAATATTACTTGCGCCGCAAAGTGTTAAAATCTAATTTGCTTCCGTTCTCAAAAATAAAGATATGGAAAGTACTTTAGTTACATCAATTCAATGAAATATTTTTTTTATGTTCTATATATTCTTTCTTTAAATATACATTTAAAAATATTTTAAAATCACTATTTAAAGATACATGAACAATTTTATTTCATTAAAGAAGATTAACTTGATATTTAAAATAAAGTGATTTAAATCAGTGATTTTTTTTAAAAAAATCAGTTGATTTAAATCACCGCAACCCTGATACTGACACAGTTCATTCATCTAAAAACAACCCAAAACTCAAATCATTTAATTCGGTAACGCCCAGCATCCTATTTATAGGACAGTTACATTTCACTTCCGTGGCCGAACCGATTGCATTCCATTGTTTCTTTTTTGTCTATGAAGTCAATAGGTATTGCCAAACTCCTAAACCATTTTCAACAAGTATATACTACCAGTCAGCCAGATTTTGAAGCAAAGTTGTTTTTCATTTTTTTTTTCTTTTTGTCGTTTTGAATTTTTTAAAATTTTTCCTTTTATTTATTTTTGATATGATGAAAGTAATTAAAAAATGATTTTTATTTTTTGATATTTTACTGCATGTTAAAAATCTTTAATATTTATGTAAAATAGTTTTTAAAAATGATTATTTGCCGATTTTTAAAAATTTTTTTTTCTGAAAAATTTTTTAAAAAATAAAAAAAAAAAAAAAAAAAAATTCTCCGATTTTAATTTTATTTCACTGTTAACTTAGTCTCGGTGTTTTAAATGTAATTTAATGCAAATTTATTGAAATCTATGCTTTAAATTAATTTGGGCATTAATGGATTAAGATGTCTGAAAGAGAGAGAAATATTGGAGAATTATAATCAAGTGTTGAAGCAAAATTTTGCAAGCAAATGACAAATCTGTTAATTCAGATCAATTTCTGTCTCCTAATTTATGTTAACTACTAGAAGATAGACAGTCTGTTAGAGTTACTTTCAAGGACAAAAAGTCTTTCTGCAGAGAAATAAAGGACACCCTTGAACAGGAACTTTAAAATGACTAGAAAACAATATAAAAGCATCTAAAAAAAAATCAAATTACAGTAAAGTACCGTTTATATGTTTCTTATTTATACGTCGTTCACATTTATGCATCTTTTCATCAAAATCCCGATTCATTCGTATTCATTGTAATGATAAAGTTCTTTTTTATACGATGCAAAGCTTCGATTATACATCATTTTTCCCTTTTCTAAGATGATAAAATTTCCTCCTTTCTAGTATGTGAGCTGAGATACTGATATCATGATATCGAAATTATTCCACCTTTATTTGAAGATGCAATGGACTTCATTGAAAAACTTTGAATTTATTTCTTTTGTCAAATGACCAGTGAAAAAACATTCAATGAACTTTAATCAATTTATAGTGCTGTACTTAATACTCAGACAATAAGCATGCAAGACGACGATTAAAGATTTTTTCTAAAGAAATGCCTACCTTCATGCACATAAATCATATAAGAAATGTATAATTAGTATTCAAAATATATAATAAAGGTATGATTTTTCTCACATTCATGATGAATTTTAAAATTTCATTATTGTTTTCTATACGATGTAGTAATATACTATAACTATCTTAAAAGACTTTAAAATTATTGATTTTAAATGAATTTGCAGTAGTAGCATTAAATTTGTTAAAATCAAAGTTGTTTAGTAAAATTTCGATCATACGACTTTTCATTTATACGTCATTTACTTCTTTTGTCAAATGACCAGTGAAAAAACATTCAATGAACTTTAATCAATTTATAGTGCTGTACTTAATACTCAGACAATAAGCATGCAAGACGACGATTAAAGAGGTATAAACGGTGTTTTTACTGTAATTATTTAAAATAGAATTAAACATTAATTAATATAACATTTAAAAATATTTATTAAAATCTCATAACAATACCAATACTAGGATTCCTCCATGCATATGCAGTTAAAACCCGCCTAAGAGCATCAATTCCAAGGTCAGACTGAAAAGCTGGATGTTCTGGAAGGGATCGATGTAAATCTCTTTCAATCTCTTCAGCTGCAATACTAGATTTCCCTCTACTCTGTTCCACCAGCCATTCATAATAACCAGGATAAACAATCAACTAAAAAAAATAAAGAGCTTGAGAAGACTAGAGAAAAAGAAATTTGAATTTGAAAAGAATAGTTTTTTCATAAAAGTTACCACTATTACAAAAAAATTTGTAATATATTGATTAAATACATATCCTAAGAATAAAACAAAGTGTGTTTGGTGATGAGGTTAATGGGCATGTGCTTTTATCCACCCCAGTAAATTGGATGATAATACTTTTCTTCTTCAGGGAAGGGAATTATGAAACATTTTAGCTTATGTGTTTAGCTTTGGTGTTTTGCTTTTTTTTATACTTTGTATATATTGATTCTAGCATATGTCACAGTATTGTGTCTGTTGGGTTCTGTGGGTGAGGACTTGCCACGAATTAAAGTTAATAAAATGTGTTCATTAGAGGAGTTTATCATTTGAAGTATGTGCTGCATGACAGTGTATGAACTATCAACTGCCCAGAGAGGATAAAACAATTTAAGTATGTGATATATAAAAGTGTTGCATCAAACAGTTATTGAAATTGACAATAAAATCACTGAAGCTGATTAATTTTATAAAGAATTGTCATAGTTGAGAAAAACATTATTGAATTTCATAAATAACAGTAAGTATTAATGAAACTGGATGTGATAAAGTTAAAAATCTATTAAAATAGAGGATACTATTTCTTCTGCATAAGAAGAGCATTTTATTTTAATGCTTAAAAATTTCAATATGAAGTTTAAATTAGGAAGAATAACAATAATATATTGTTTGCTTCACTTTGAAATTACATAACCTCTAACATTTAAACTTTAATCTTGATTGAGATTAAAGTAAATTGAGATTGAGATTAATAAAAATAAATTGTATAATTTTTATTATTTAGGAGGGAAAAAACAGATAAAAAGCATATGGATGGAAATTTATTTAACAAAAATACCTCGTTTACAGCTCCTGAATAAAGCATCCACAATTCATTTCGTAGCTTAACAGGAACCCCTTTGAGTACTAACTCTCTGTCTTTGCAAGTTCGATATGCCAAAACACCTCTAAATAGATAAGTTTCATATTTTAGAAATATACAAAATGCATACATAGGTAATATAATGAATTTAGTAAATAATGAGATTTAAAAAAATATATCAGAAAAACTAGAAACTAAGCTTTGATTTGAAATCAATGCATCAAAAGTTTGAATGAAAAATGTGATTGAGAAATACAATTATTTTCTTCTGTCAAACTTTATTTCTAAATTTAAACTACACACAATATTTCAACCAAAAGAAATTATACATTCCAGACCATTATAACTTTTATTTTACAGTCATCTGAGGGATGATATAGTACGTTTGAATAGCTTCAAAATAATTCTTTACCTCTAACACAATTTCATATTCAAGTATCTCTGAAATGTTTAAATAACCATACTATGATTATTCTTATACTGTAATATCAATATTAAGAATGATCAGATTCAAACCAAGATTGAAAATTAGGAGATGTTAGAGAAAGAAATAAAAAATGGTACTTTTCATATACTTTAAAGGGGGGGAAAATAGGCAATTTTATTTCATTTTTTTTTTTTTTTTTTTGGAACTTAGAAATAAAAGCTTACATTTTACCTGCCATATTCAGCAAAATGATTGTTCCATAAGTCAACCTTAGTTTTTTCAGCAGGAGTTGAAATAAGTTTTTCTGGATCAAACAGAGTATACAAAGGTGGTTGAATAGTCCAAGCTTTTTCTTTTTCTTTAGATCATGAAATAAAAAAAAAAAATGCAAGTATAAATTTGATGTATTTCATTAAAGCAAAAAAGGTAGTATATAAAATAGAATCAAACAGATTAGCATAAATAATATATAATTTTTGAAGACTTTTTTTATGTTTAATTAATTTGTAATAATGATACATTTTAAATATAAACCAATATAAATAAAAATGAAACACAAAAATAATTTGTTTGCTATAGGAAAAATCAAACTACTTAATAGACTTTCTTCAAACTTTGCTCACAAATACTATGACACATAAAAAAGATTTTAGTAAAAGTTTTCTGGCAATTAATTAAATAGTCAATTATTTATTAATTAAAAATATGTTTCCATACATGCAAAGATTATTTTACTTAAAGTGTTGCCATTCCTACTGAATGAGAGTATTAAATATTTTAAATGATTTTATTTATTTGCCACTGAGTTGCCACTTGCAATGCTTTGTTAAATTTTGTATCATTCTTTAAAAATTATTAATAACATAAGTAAAAACTAAGCTTCAGAAGATTTTTAAAAGTTTGGTACAGTCAGTATTTTTTCCGCAAAATCATCTGGTACAAATAATATTCTCATTAAGATTAAAAATAAGATTGTAAATGATAAAAGGATTTAGTATATTTTTTATATAAAAAATTATTATAAACAAAATTACTATTTTTACAAAAAAAATAAATGATTTTTTAAAAAATGTATTAATTTAGAAGTGCATTCAATCAAGCGCTATCATTAAATACTTTTTAATTTTTCATGTATAATGTTTACACCATATAGCTAACAATTGGTTTGATGTGATAACTATAGCCTTTGTTACTTTATAAGTATTTGCTGTTATAAGCATTTCAAATTTTGCTGCAACACAGAAGTATTAGAAAGGCTTTAGTGATGGTTTTATGAGAATTAATTAATTAAATAATTATATTTTTATTAATACAGACATGAAAATATTTTCATCCCAAGCAACACTGGATATATCAGTTGGTACTTTATTAGAAGTAAGGACAACTAATAAAATAATAGACTTCTAATCTGAAAGTTACTTTTTTTCACAAAATTAAAAATTAATGATTCTTTGCAATGATGTTAACTTATCATGTAAATAAATAAATATAGTAAATTTGCTTCAGGAATTGAAGAAAGATATATGCATTGGATCTATATGCAAATTTAGATTGAAAAAGAACAAATATGAAGATAAACAATCAAAAACTTTTATTTCTAAATTATCAAATGAAAGAAACAGATTTTTAAAAGAATTCAAAGAAGCTGCAATAGTAATTCAAATTTTACATATGACAAGATTTAATAACTCATGCACATGGTAAAACTTTTGCAAATTTTTAATAAAATATCTACATAATATTTATTTAAATTTATAAATGGCTGTAAAATCATTGCAAAAAAATTTACATTAAACTGCTTAAATAAAGTAATAAACACCATACTAAAATAACTATGTATTATTTAAACTTACTTGAATTACTGCTGCTTGAATTCTTGCCATCTCCATTTTTGTTCTCATAACTAAAAGTTGCAAAAAGAATTTATAATAGATAATGTTTCCATTACTAGTTTAAATTAAAATTCAAAAATACTGCATGATTTAAATAAAGTAAAGTATGTACACACAAAAAAAATATTCTCTTACAGAAATAATTCATGCTGTTTTAATGTTTCAGAAATATTATAAATTTATTTACACTGCTAATAAGTTAATATAAAATCAATTAGTACTTTAATTATTTTTTTACCAGCTAATCATATGATGGATTATTTCAGGGATAGAGTTCATACATCTCTCAATCAACCCTTTGCAAACTTTTTTAATCACTAAAAAAATTTTACACTTACCAAATTATCAAAAAAAAAAAAAATACTTCATTACAGATTTAAAAAGATAAGTGAATTTGGCAAATCATAAAAAAATTAATGTAACTACTATAAAACGTATAATGGTGAGAAAATGAAACACAATAGAAGAAACATCTTGAGAAAAAGACATTCTGATTCATTTCTTGATTCATTCAATTCAAAACGCCTGAAATCCAACTTAGCTCATGAATAACAAAAAAGAAACTTTTGTAACATAAATCAAATCTTGTATTTCAGCAATAATAATAGATTTCTGTTATTTCCTCATCTTATTTTGTTTACTCACTTTATGAAAAACATTAGTCATGTTATGTATTTTGAAAACCATGCAAATAGGATCAAAGTTCTTATTTCTAATAGTAAATGTTGAAGATAGCACAACTAAAAAAATATTATTATTACTAATTTCATAAAAGAACAAAAACCTTTAAGAAGTCTTTTGGTAAGTACTAAGATCAGAAATTCATTTTAATTCAGCATTTTAAAGTAACAAATCAATGAATCTTTGTTAAGGGCAATTTATATAGAATACATCCAAAGATGTATACAGAATTCAATTTACAGTGAAAGATACAATAATATACATTCTTAATTCAGTTTAAAATTATTTATGAAAAATATATCAATTTCGAAAAACTACATATAAAACTAATTAAATGGAGAAAGAGTTCAGGATTCCAATTAATCTTTTTCATGAAGTTGCTTTAGGAAAATAACACCATGGTTCACAGTCAAAATGCTCCTTTAAAATCCTAAATAATTTTGCCCAATTACCAAAAGAAGTTTCACAGCCACATTGCAGCCAAGAAGTTGCAGACATAGGCCAGAAGAAGTCATATGCTGATGCTTTAAGAAGGCAATCAGTCAAAAGAGAAGAAAACAATAAACACATTCATGAGAAAGTCCAGATAGAATGCTTTTTGTGACTAATTGGCTCAATCAACGAATTTCATGAGAATTGGGAAAGGTGATTCATATACTCTAAGTATGACCAAACCAAAGCGGGAAAAAGGAAATTGAATCAGACTGAATTCAATCACTGAATAGCTGAACCCCTTTAATTGATTTTTTTCACATACACATAATTTTAAGAAATACTAACAGGATTTTAAGAAAAAGCATGAAAGAAAAAACTACTCACATATGAGATTTTATATCAGGGACTTTAGCTAGAAGTTCAGACACCTTTTGCACAACAAACTCCAAATCTTCAAGGTCAGCAAAAATAAAATTTTTCTAATCCAGAAAAGGAAGTTTCAATTAATTATTATAAATAATAACAATTTCAACACATTTGAGAGCTGATTGAAAAGAGTTGTTAAACATATCACAATAAATTGGTTTAGAATTCTATTTTAAGTTTTAATGACCGAGGTGTAACAGTTTTAATGTACTGTACTATGGTGGTTAATACTGTACTATGGACTGGTTTATATTTTTATTAAAAAAAATTATTTTTTAATTTTAATAAATAAATATTAACTAAGGTTACTTAAAAATGGCTCGCAAAATAAATTTTTAAATACATATAAAACATTTGCAGGCTTGTATCAAGGCAATACCATGCAACACACATGAGGAATGCTGAAACACTGATTAAGAAATTTCTAAAAAATATTACCCAGAATTGAAGCAATAGCATTTTGCCCTTTACGTTTCAGCTATACATCTTTAGGGTGATATGAAAATTATATTCTTAGTGAAAACATCTGTACTTTTTGAATATTAGAAAAGTTTAGAAATTTCTTAATGTTATAAAATTCTTAAGGATTCGCAAGTGACAAATTGTTTTCGCTCCAATGTTCTGGATAATATGAAAATACAGGTAATAAAGTGACATATTCTTTTCAATAAACTGTCCCTAATCTCCGATACTGTTTACCCTTCTTTACTAATAAACATACCTAAAAGGCCATTTTTAACAGCAAAATGTGTTTAGCACACATTCAAAATATGTTTAGAAATAACAAAGATAGTCCTAACATAAACTCAAAAGAAAAAAGAACCAAGAGTAGTTTCAAAACTAATGAGGAATTAAATCGAGTGTATTCTGGTATGAGGATAGAAGTTCTGCAGAAAGAAAGAAAAAACTCAATTTGCCAAAAATCTGTTATAGATTACTGCTGTTTAAGAAAGCTTTTGGGTATGAATACAAATACTGATTCTATTCCATTTCAAAGGATTTTGTAAGAAGATTCATAAATATACTGAGCAACTGAAAGTTTCTTTTCATAAGAGACTTAAAGATCTATATTTTGCTTTCACAGAATTGTAAGAGTGATTCACATAATCACTAAGCAATCAATTGAAATGTATTTTAACTTGTTTTACCTTCAGAATAATAATGAAAAAAGACTTCTGTTTTCAATAAATACATCTCTTAAGTTTTTTTCAAAAAATAAAATTATACTGATTTCAAATTGAACTGTCAGAAATAATTTCAACTTTAAATCATAAGTTTTTATTTAACAGTTCAGACAGCTGTTACTTTTAAAAGAATTCGTAGGTTTTATTAATTAGTAAGCTGTATATATGCAATAACCAGAACTGAATCACCCCCACCATGTCGAAGCATCCAGGTAACCTGAATGACAGACGCTGCAATAGCTTGAGTATACCGAGGCCGGAGCCCCAATGGCCATCACAGGCAACAGCCCGCCCCCTCACGAAGGAGGTATGTACTATAACTATATGAGGGACCCAGCTCCCCACCATTATTATACCCAGTGGCGAATCCAGGATTCGGGTCGGGGGATGCTGAGGTATAAAAAATGTTCTATTATTGTGACGAATGTCAAACCTAATGGTTTATTACTTTACAGACTTTACTCACCTGACAATAAGAATTACAAGGAACACTACAATACTTACGATAATTTAATAAAAAAACACATTGAAATAATTAGCAACAACATGTTTTTGACCACGTCAATGATACAAATACAAGTGGAATAACTACAAAAATGTGAAAGTTTTTTAGCATGTCAAAAGCCAGGAAGAAATGTTATCACTTTTTTAAAGGGAGATTAAGGAGAAACAGCTGTAGTAATTTTAAATAAAATAAAGAATTCTAGTCTAGCTCTGGGGAGGGGGGGTTGCAGCCCCATAACCCCCTTGGATTAGCCATTGACTATACCTTCAGGGTGAAGAGAGCCTGCTTACTTATCTGGCAACCTCTCATATCCATGTATTCACGGTGCTCCCTGGGAGATATATATGCAATAGGGCTGGGCGATGACCATATTTCAATATTGTGATATTATTGTCTAAGATAAATCGATATTTCTCGATATATCGAAATTTTATTATTTATTTATTTGAATTATAAATGGCCTCTTAACACAATGATTAATCAAAATTAATCCAAATAAAAGGAATTTTCAGTTTATATCTTGCTTAATTTTCATTTGAAACAATAAACATATCTTTTGTCTTTTCCTTATAAAATAATAAAAAATAACGGTATTAATCTTCTCTCATCAGAGTATACAATAGTAGACTAGCAATTCGTTTAAGAAAAGTTAGTATGCCGCAAACTATTATAATATTTAATACCGTTGTTCCTTAAAATAATAGAGTGATTTTCAAAATTTTAGCTTCAATAGTGCTGATTTATTGAACATCAGTTAATTGCACCTTTCACAAAAGAAAGAAACACATCTTTAACATAAAACTTTAACAATCTAAATTAAGTAGTTTTAAATAAATCCTGAATTAAAAGCTAAAAGTCATTAAAATTAATTCACTACTTGAATAAATTGAAATTCTTATTTTATTTTCAAAGTATGGGCCAATAATTTAATACAAAGAGGCAACAAGAATTACAGCACAATTGGTACACAGCTGATTGCAATTAGACGAATTAAAAGCAACTGTGTTGCATGTGTTCAGAAAGTTTACAGAAACGGGAAATAAAAAGATAAATCACGAAAATAATTCCTTTTAATGCATTCCAAAATTCAAGGGAAAATTATGAAAAATAAAAAATAAAGAAGAAAAAAAAAGAAAATATTTATAATAAACTAATGTAAGCCAACTCCGGTTACTATTAATGGACTACCACAAAGAAGATTTGACTCCAGATTTGGTGTTAAAATAACGATGCATCGAAATAATATCAAGAATATTATCTGAGTCAGTTGGACTTGTCTTCAATATTTAACAGTTCTTTGCATTGAATCAAAATAATTGAAAACAGTTATCGATAACAGTTAATCTACAGGAAATGAAAAACTAAATCATAAATTCAATTAGTTTCAATGTGTGTGGGAGGAATCAAAGAGAAATTATCAGAAAAAAGAAAAACATACAGAGAAAAGGAATTTATTATAACCACAAGAAAGCAAACATAAATTTCTGTTTGGAATAGTTGGGAGTACAAGGCAATACATTGCTCAAAATTTGGCTTCATAATGTTACAAAGCTATAAATTTGTTTCCCTGAGATGCTAATATTGGCGACAAACTTGGCGACTTGGCGACAAATTTGGCGACCATTTTGGCGACAAGTGGAATTCTCTAGAAGGACCTCGAACTTTCAACATATTTCTACTGACTTCGTGTACTTTCTAGAGATTATGTCACTTCCTGTGTAATGAAGTCA
>BGPR01002645.1:139979-167532 GCA_013235015.1 Araneus ventricosus
TGAACATACTCCATTTAATTTTTGATAGTGTAGATTTCGTTTTCCATATTTTTTTCCTAGGGAGTAAGCCAACTTTTTGAGTTCCAAAGTGGCTAATTTATATTTAATTTTACTTTTTCTTAAAACAGCAAATGCAAAATCGATTTCAGGTTATGAAGATTTGATTATTTGTTAAAAAACAGAGGTGTAGTGGAGCCGGAATGCACCAGAACGGCGTTCCAGCACTGCTTTTTAATTTTTTAACTTGTCAGAATGCCGTTCCTTCACTGTTTTTTCTTAACAGGAAATAAATTTTTTAAAATTGTAAAATATCTCCTTAAACCAGCGCTTGCTTTGTCTAATTCATATATATATATCCTCACAAATATTAAAATTTATTATAAATACTAAAATTAATAAAGTGGCAAGTAGTGGTGGGAAGGGATTAACTCTATGAGCCCGAGGGAGCCCCAATGCGTCCCCGTCGACTGAGGACGAGGTCGGACGTTTTCGGGCGGTTGGGAGAATTTTAGGGGAGTAAGGAAGTTTCGAGACCACCCGGGCAGATTATCTCAGCGGGGTGGAGGGAATTCTAACAGTGAGTGATATGCGGTTTTGTCAAGTCATTCCGTCGGAGGGTAGCAAAAGAAGGAAGAACGGACAATTTATTTATCAGAAGAAAAAAATAAATACAATTTATATTTTTTATACATTTCATTATGATCTATATAAGGGAATTGTTAACTTGCTTTATGCAAAAGGTATTGAAAATGTTCATTTTAGTAAAAAAATTAAGAAAACTCTTTCTCCTCCTTTTTAAACTTTTTTATTGACACTGATCAATTCACACATTTTTTCGAACAGAAATCTTTCAGGCGAACTTTATTTTGAAAAGTAAATCTATTTACTTACTCATTTATTGTTTTTATTGCTACAAGCAAATTTTACCAAAGAAAATAATTTCGATTCTATAAAATTGTCGATTACTGTTTTTCTCAAATTTTCATGATTTGTACATCTTAGGGAAATACGGTGACCATTAATTACTGTTAAAATCAACTTCTGAAAAACATAAGTTAAAAACTGAAAACAAGACTTCTGAATAAGATTTTGAAATAAAGTTAAATTCTAGACATATTTAAATTCAATTAAAAAAACAATTATTGCTTCAATGATAGTAAAATTAGAAACCGATTGAGGTACATCTGATTTTTAAAAAACTTTCCTGATGTTGTGCGAGTTCTAATTTTTTGCTGAAAGTGCTATATTGAATTTAGTATATACTAATTATGAAATTAATCAGAAGATATTAAATTTGGCTTGTCAACCGATAATTTGATATGCTGTCAGATATGCACAACGGAAGAGAACTGAGTTTCGTTACGGAGTACCGCGAGGACGCGAAGCGTCCAATGCACCTTCACATCTAATTAATGAATGGACTTCTAATTACATTAACGTTTAAAAAATTCGAATAAGAGATTTAAAATCAGATGAATTAAAAAATGGGGGGCTAATTAAAGCAGGGGGACAAGTTGCGTAAGAAATTTTAGTGGAAAACACTGCGAAACGCTAGTGTGGTGTGGAATTTTGGAAGAAGGGTGTTTTCCGTGTCCGGATCTGTATTTTCATTAAGGTTACAGTGCTGCAACTAGGAGAGACTAAAATAGAAGGCAAATAAGGTCTAAAAAGAGGGAGAAAAACGAAATTTAGCAGGGAAATGGCGATGGAATTAAGTTACGAGCTCTCAGAAATAAGCGCCTGTTTGTACAACGTAGCGGTTTAATGAGGTCAAAACTTAAATATTTTTGAGGATTTTACGGGTCCAGATTTGCATCGACTGTGCTTACAGCCCGACGTCTTTTAATTATCGGAAAATTTTCATATGTGTAGTCCAATATCGCTCGGGCTCTCTTACGAGAACTCGGAACAGATGTGCACAAGAGTATCTGTTAGTCTCAGTAAGATTTTTCGCTCTATATGAATAAAATGGTGAACATTTGAGCTAAAGATATGAATAATTTTTCTCACCAGGAATGCGTTTTTCGTTTTAATTGTTTTAACTGCAGAACAGAAGATATATTTTTTAAGACTCCATAATTGCACGGAGATTCTCTTTGTGTTATCTTTACTTCATTAGCTTCTCAGAAGTGGAAATTCGTAGGGCGAAAAGGGGAGAGAGAAGTTACGGTCTTTAACCTTTTATATTGTCGCACGGCATTTTAAAATTAGATATTTGTTTTTAAATATTAAACTATCAATATATTTCGTTAAAAAAATAATAAATTTTAATAATGAAATTTTAAACCTTTTCAACAACGGTGTTTACAGTTTTGTTAGCCACAAACGCCACATTTAAATGTGCCTCACATATACACAAACGAGATTAATCTGTCTCAAAGTTAGTATAATACATGGCTTACCTCGTTTTACAAGACATGTAAGAACCAAAACAACTGCCTTCTTTTCTTCATATTTAAAAATAAGCTTGTAATTTAAAGATATTATTTTTCAAAATATATTTTTGTCTAATTAATCGAATTACTTCATTCTTTAATGTGCTCTAAGTGCGTTTCTTTTCATGAAGTGTTTGAAAAAATAAAAATTAATTTCAATAACAATACAACGTTAATTAAGGTGTTGGGGGAGTGCACACATTGCATACTTCAATAAATCTGAATAGCCTACCAATATTCAAAAAAGGTTACGGCACTTTTTGTTTATAATTCATTCTTTCCTTTACTTTTTCAACATAAACACCGCATTTTTCTCACATTGATATCTATAAAAACTTGTCTTGAGGGTAATTCTCTCATATTCTTGGTAAAAACTCATTTAGAGTCGTGCAAAAAAAAGATGACGTATCTTTGGGATATTGATGATTAGCGATTTTTGGCTGAAAAAGACTGACTGCCAGAAGAAGGCTGTTTCAGAAAGCAGTGCTTGTGTGTTCACAATTCTCCTAGGAGCTCCCAAGATAAACGATTCCTTTTCTTTATAAAATGTCTGAAGTTGAAAGAAATTTCCGAGTGATAAAAGCAGCCACCTTTTCCCCTGACGATTTGTTGCTTTTTTCATAGTCTTTAGTTTATTTGTCCGCTCTATAAGTGTGTCTCTACTGATAAGATCTATTTACCAGAATTATCTGTCAATTACACAAATGAATAACTGGTCAAAGTTTATGGATTCGCTTTATTTTTAAAATAAGCCAAATTTTACAGCACAGACAGTTCGAGAACCTACGGGAATTTTAATGACTAGGTAAAAATTAATTCAGAAACTTCTTTGAAAGCATTTAGATAAACTAATCGAGATTCCTCCTAAACTGATACCGTAGAATTCTTATCAGTAGCCCGAAAAGCATTTCACTCACAAGACTCTGTCCAGTACCGATAGTTCTAACCGCAAATGACCATCAATGGCTGCCCTTTCATTTTTGATAAATGACCGCTCAGCGGGCGTCCCCCTTTCTGGCATTGCGGTGAAGGAAAGGACGATTCCCTTCTGTTTCTGTGAACGAAAAATTACCCCGGGCTTTGAGGCAACCAAATTCTCTCTCCAGCCGGGCTCAGAGAGTTAATAGCATTAAGGTTGCCAACATTTAATTGTATTTTATGTTTCAATTCTGAAAAATCACGATATTTTCTATATTATTTATCAATGTCATGATTTTATTACTTAATTTACGTACTTAATTATTATTTAATTTTAGTATAACTCGAAATCAATAAAAAATTTTTTTTTAATTATTCTTTAGCATCTTCATTATATTCATGCGTTTTACTACAGTATGCATTATGTTAATCTTTGATCAAAAATAAAATAACTGTAAAGTGTTGATGTTTTATTATTTCACAATTTCAATACCTAGATAAAATAATTATACATTTCAAATGCAAAAATTATGTTTTTATGAAATAATCTTCTCCTCCCCCCTCCCTTCACCCAATATTACCAGGTCAAAGCATTCCATCACTGCTTAATTTAACGACTACACCACATCTAAAAAACATAGTTGATCAGCTTTGAAAGTTTATATCTCAATCTTAACAGTTATAAGACCAAAATAATTTATTGATTGGAGAGTTAAAGAAAATATAAGTATTTTCATTTAGATAATGAAATATATTCAGTATGTGAATCGTATCACATGTGACTGTGATACCGCCACCACCACCAACCACAAAATACGTAAAATAAAATCTCTAGTCATTGGAATTTTTTGACAAGTTTTTCTTTGACTTAGCTTTTGTGTCACTAATGACACACATTGTATTGATACATTGGTTGAATACATTGATAACAGAAACATTGTATTTCAACCATTGATGTATATTGAAAAATTTTAAACAATGTTATACCTAATTTATTTCTTCCAGGAAGAGCAGCTTCAGCAAAGATATTGGAGCCCAACAGTCATTTGTAATGGTAATGAAAAGTATGATCCGTCAGTTCCATTTTATGAACAGTGCCTGATAGATTATGATGTTTTTAGAATATTTTTTAACCTCCTGCCACCCTGGGGACGAGGGGAAAATGCTAAAGTACTTTGTGCCCGCATCTTTCAGGTAAGAATTTATTCTCTTAGCATATAGAATTGTTAGCACAAAAGTGACATAATTATGAAAAGATGTCTTACAAAATTACTTTACTGAATTCCTGCTGCCATAGAAATTTGTACTTACATTTTTCTGTTCTCTTTTATCATCTTTTTAGTTTTTTTTTTTTTTCCTTTCATATTTAAACCTTTTATAATAACACAGGTGTGCAAGAAAATTTTTTTTTTTTAGATTTGACTACTGATTTTCTGGTAATATCTTCAGGGTGGCCACCCGACTGGGAATAGTCAGGGAATTTCGGAAGACAGGGAAAAGTCAGGGAAATTTATTCTAAACCTGGAATTTTTTTATTTTGATATTTTTTGATTTTGCGACAATTCACGGATCTTTTTTTATAAATAGAATGAAACACCGTTGGCAACCAATGAAAATCAGTCATTTACTGACAGTCAAAAACGAATACCATTTGTGTTCATGTAAACACCTCGCCAGGGGGCGAGGTGTTTACATTTAAATTTCCGAGGGACCGAAATTTCGGCTATTAGTCCAGTCAACGAAGGGTTTGAAAAAAAGCATTAAATCGTATAGTTTTGAAAATTGGTACACATGTTCGTTAGGGGCTTCTGATAAACATACTAAAAGTCCCCGGTCCTGGGGGTAAGCTGACGTCGCCATCTTGGATTTCATCCCCCTTTTTTAGTTTTTCCAGAATATCTCGAAAACTATTGAGTTTTCAGATTACAATTGATTTAACAAATTAAAGAGCGTCAAATTCCCTACAAATAGATGCTTACATTTTTCTTCCAGCTTTAATTGTTTTCCAGATAATGGGTCACAAAAGTTGCCGCCATCTTGGATTTCATTCCCCTTTTTTAGTTTTTCGGAATAACTCGAAAAGTTTTCAATTTTTAAATCTTAATTGATTCAACAAATTAAAAAGCATGAAATTCCTTTCAAATATATATTTTTATTTTTCTGCCAGCTTTAATAGTTTCGGAGATAATGGATCTCAAAAGTTGTCGCCATCTTGGATTTCATACCCTTTTTTAGTTTGTCTTGGATATCTCGAAATCTATTCAATTTTATATAACATATAGTCAGCAAATTAAAGAGTGCAAGATTCCCTATAAAGGAATGCTTTTATTTTTGTTTTAGCTTTATTAGTTTCCGAGATAATGGATTTCAAAATTTGCAACCATCTTGGATTTTATCCCCCCCCCCCTTTTTAGTTTTTCTTAAATATCACTGAAACTATTAAAGCTAGAAAATAAATAAAAGCATGTGTTTGTAGGGAATTTTACGCTCTTTAATTTGCTGATTACATGTAATTTGAAAATTGAATAGATTTTGAGATATTCAAGAGAAACTAAAAAAGGGAGATGAAATCAAAATGGCGGCAACTTTTGAGACCCATTATCTGGGAAACAATTAAAGCTGGTAGAAAAATAAAAGTATAGTTTGTAGGGAATTTTATGCTCTTTAATTTGTTTAATCAATTGTAATTTGAAAACTGAATATTTTTCGAGATATTCAGGAAAAACTAAAAAAGGAGGGATGAAATCCAAGATGGCGCCGCGAACTCACCCTCCAGGAACGGGGACTTTCAGTATGTTCATAATAAGCCCCTCACGAACATGTGTACCAATTTTCAAAACTATATGAGTTAATGTTTTTTCACCCCCATTTTGGACCTTCGTTGACTGGTTCTATATGAACAGAATCGCTTTCCTTTTGGTAGTTAAATTAGATGATACTTCTTGAGATGAAAATCCATAGTATAATCACACTCAGATGTGGAAGAAGAACCGGGATGAGGCTATATGTCCAGGAGATTCAGACAGCTTACGAAATCGTACATCTTTATCTGTCTACAAGTTAGCATCCACACTACTGCCTGCTTTTATGATGATTTAATATCAAATAGGAGTTATACCAGAATTAGTTTGTTTTTCCATTTCTGGAGATCTTTTCATTGAATTATGAAGTATTTGAAATTAGTGCTAATATTTTTTTTCAGCATTTTTTTTGTTTGTTTATTTTGTGTATATTTTTTTTCTCTGAGTGTTGGGAAACATTTTGATTACTGATCATTTTTATAAATTATGGGATCTTCAAAATATGGGACAGCTGTTACCTATACATTTAAAAGAACAATTTTTTTTTAGTATTATGTATGCATGTTCGTTTTTTTTTTCCGTCCTTTACGCACGCCCAGATCTTTGACATATGAGATCAAATTTAGCAATGTGATGGATTAGCACAAGAGGGGAGCTGACACCACAGTAATTTTTTTTTAAAAATTCAAATTAGATTTTCATTTATTTAATTTTAAATGGTAAATTCAGGTTTTTCCCCTATTTTCGCAAATTTTATTTTTTCTCTCTTTTTTTTGTCTTTGATGTTTTATTTTATTTATTTCTCTTTATATATTGTCCATTTTAAGCTGTATTGAAGGAAGTTGGTTGGAATAAAAAGTTTCTTTTTTTTTCTTTTGCAAACTATTCGATTCCATTCGTGTGACAGAATATTATGCTTCTGTGTTTTAATTTATAAACATCAGTAAAAAATCGTTTTCTTACATTTTTTTCCTTTGCCTTTTTATGTTTTATTTTGCAACGTATATTTTTATTGAGATTTTGATCGTCCTAAAGATTTTTTAAGTTCATATTTTTAATCGGAAAAACCTGGAACATTCGGTGCAGTAGAATTGTTCATTGTAAAGATGTATTAGTTATTTTATGGTTTATTGTTTAAAAGTTTTAAATAAATGTTCTTTTTTCAAGCATTTTGCTTTTTTATTCAAACCATACTGACTTGAATGAATACTTAGTATGGCCAATGTACAGATGATTTTTTTTCTATGGTTGATGGACTACCTCCGAAAAAAGTCAGGGAAATTTTTTATAAAACCTGGAAATGTCAGGGAAAAGTCAGGGAAATTGAAACAGCAAAAATGATGGCCACCCTGATCTTGTCATCTATAATAATAAAATTATGCAACATGGTCAGACTTCAGTAATTTATTTACTTTTAAACAAAATATCTATTTCTATAACATAGAGGATAATATGTGTCTTTTATTGCATTGTTTATTATGAATACTTGACATTAAAAAATTGTTACCTGATAGGACAAAGCTAAGGATGTCTTTAGATTTAGAAAACAAATTTATTACCATTTGATTGTCAATGTAAAAAAAAAAAGGTGAATCATGACCTGTGTAATTTATTATGAGTATGAGACATTTAGTTGATAATAAGATGAATATAATTTTGCACTCTGTAGATTAATCTGCTAATTAAAATTTTGTTCATTTCTTGAATATTTTGTTGAAGTAATTTATTTGCATTAAAGAATTATATGATTAATTCTGTTTAATTTATATTTTTTATACTTTTTTATCTAGACTATTCAAGAAGCAAATGCAGCTCCTCCGTCTTTAACCTTATCAATAATTTATATTTTTTTTTTATTAAACTAGCAGAATTCAAAATGTTTAAAAATAAATTGCAGCAGAAAAATCCAAAATGAAATGAATATTAACAAATATTTAAAATAACTTGAATGCTGAAATGCACTGATTTTCAAACAAAAGGTTGATTCATAGAGAACTGCTGGCTAGCTTGCTTTTCTAAAATGTGATATTTTAGTTTATATAATATACAAGGGCAAGCATATCTCTACAAAATGAATATATAATCATGAAAACAGATGTACTAACTTGGAGTGAACACTTATGTTAAGTAAAAGAAAATTTAAAATTGTCTAATCTTTTGAAATGGCTCATCGGAATGATTATTTATCATTCATGAAAGATGAGATTTATGATTTGAGATTTCTTCTGTCTTGCTTTTATTATTAAAGGAAAACATTGTTGATTTTAATAGTTTATTGATTTTTAATAAATCTCACTTTATTACATTTTTCTTGTAGCTAATAGACGACAACCAAGATAATATGCTGAGCTTTTTAGAATTTCTACAGTTTCTTGCCATGGTTTGTCGTAGTGATGTAGAGATGAAACTCAAAATGCTTTACTTGTGCCATTTAATTAGTTCACCTGATGTAAAAAGTGAAACCGCTTCACTTTCTGGTTAGTATGAATCATTAATTATTTTTTGTTGTATCTTATTCTGAAAAGTAATGCTTTCTATGACAATCTGTCTTAGTATTTTATGATTAATATTTATTTATTCAAGTTTATTCATTAATGATAATTGTAAATGACTATTTATGAAACTTTCAGGAATGCATAAAATCAGTTGGAGATGGGAGGGGGTGTATGTTCTTTTGTCAGTGGGTAATTAAATAGAACCACAGTCTCTCTTAATGTTTTATCATTAATATTTATTTATTCAAGTTTATTCATTAATGAGAAATGTAACCTGCTTGTTTATGAAACTTTCAATAATGTATAAAATCAGTTGGAAAGGGGGGGGGGTTGTATGTTCTTTTTTCATTGGGTATTTAATTAGAAAGATTGTAAGATAAAATGCTTAAACAAAGGTATAGTAATGTTTTGATTGCATAACTAGTAAAGTATATAAGGAAACAGAAATATCACTTAATATGACCACAATATTTTAAAACTGAACTGATTTTATTGACAGCAGGTTTTAAGGAAGAAAAGCAAAATATCTAATTAAACATTTCTTTTCTACTTGTTCTTGGAAAAGAATCTGTTAACTTTTATTTTTGCATAATTTTAATTTCTGCTTATCTGGGCAAAAATATTTTTGTCTCCCCCCCCCTAAAAAGTTTTATTACTTTGGGGGGTATAAAATAAAGGTAGGTTGGACAATTTTAAGTTTTTATTAATTTTGCCTATACAATCAAAATTATGTTCCTGCTTTGAGTTCCACTTTTTTCCTAGATTATTTTTTATAATTCCTAAACCTGGTCTACTGCAAGGTGAAAGCTGTATACTAATTCATATGAATTAGTATACAGCTTTCACCTTGTTTCAAATTCTCAAGTTTACATCTTTCAAGCATACTAGCACACAAAGTCTTTGCATATTTTATTTACATATTTAGTTCACTACTCTTTATTATTTAATTTAGAATGTATGATTTGTTCAAGTGTATGAGCAACTTAAATATAATTTCACTTTTTTTTTTACATATGTGTAGGAGAGCCAGAAGAAGCTGCTGAAGCAGAAGAATTCTTCAGCAGTATTGAAAGCAATGCTACAACTAGTGAAGTTGATTCTGTACAGTCATCTTTTGATCATCCATCTCAATCAAATTCAATAATTGGTATGCTTATTTTATTATGATCTAATGTCTTTAATGAATTGAAGAGTGCATTTTTCTTTTCGTATTAAGAAACTGTTTTAAATCCTCTCTTTTTTTTCCTGCATTCTGTTTTCATGTTTTATTTTTTAGAATCAAAAATTATTTTTGAAAATCATTGATTTTTTTTAAATATGCAAAAGTCTATGGCATTTTGTACCTCGAGAACATGCCCCCAAAATATCTTTTAATAATTTTTACGGAGAATATCTTTTTTAAAAATAGAATTTGTTTTAATATATGTTAAGGGTCTTCTAGATCTATGAATATTTTTTTTGATTATATTTTAGAAAAATAACAAGAAGTTCATATAAGTTATTGTTTGTGCCTTTTGTTGTTTTGCTGTGAAAATTCAGTAATATGAAGTAAATATTAAAGTTCAACTAGATAAAACTTAATTTAGAATTGTTGTATTGTTCTTGTATCTATTATTCTCTTGATAAGCATCTTGTAATGTTAATGTTTTAATAAATTAAAATCTGCTTTTAATTAAATATGATAATGTAGTTTCGTTTTAAGCATCTTTGTACAACTTTTTTTCTTTATTTACATGAAAGTGAAAGTTGCCCCAAACCTTTTTCTTTAATCAAAAATATTGTTATACATTTTTGTAATGCATTTTGTCTTTTCAGAAGTTTACAGTGCTAAAGAGCTTAAAAAATTCTTGTTTAGCACAGAGCTAACCCTGCCAAAAATGTCTCAAGTAAGCATTTATTATAACATTTTTTTTTTATTAAAAAGTCACATATTGTTGCTTAACAAGCAACACCACATATCTCAATTTTTTGAAATTTCAAAGAGGAAGCAAAAAAAAGTGATTTTTTTTTTCACAACCAAAAACAATTGTTTCTGAATTTTTTTAACATCTGATGTGAACATGAGACCATATGTTCCTACTAGATGTGAAAAAAAATTCAGAAATATTCCTTATTGATTACGCAAAACAGAGTTTTTTTCCCTTCCTCTTTGAAATTTCAAAAAATTGAGTAGGTGGTGTTTGCTTGTTAAGTGATAATAATTAACAAATGTATGCTTTTCAAGTATATCTGAACTATTCTCTCTTTTTTTTAAAGATTAATTTTGAATGAAAACAGATTTTTATATAAATAATGTATAGTAGTTTTCTTTCTAGTTCACAATTACACAACTTCAATGTTTATTCCAGTATGAAATGTTTTTGCAGAATGCAGGATAACATAAATCTGTGTATATGAGAATAATATCTAATTTTCTTGTTTGCATACTGATTTTTTTCATGTCCACTTTCTTTATTGGATAAACTAATCATGCACCAAACCATCAACTTGTACCAAATTGTTAACTCTAAGGAATTGTACAAGATATAATTAATCATATTATATTGCTGTAAGTGAGAGAATGGAGATGTTAATGTATTTTTGTCAATTCAGTACCTGATGATTTTGAGTGAGTCTAATGATATTTGGTCCTTTTGAAATAAGTAAGAATATCCAATATATCTTTGCTTTACAGTTGACAATATGAGGAGGGAAATAACTCTTGGTGCATGTTGAAAGACATGAATCGTAGATAACAGTTTATATTTAATATGAATGAGTTTCACTACTGAAGGGGTTTTAATGAAGGAAGAGCATTTAAGCATATCAAAACAAGATAACATCTAAGATATACTTGATGAATGTAGTAATTTTGCTTTGTTAGTCTTATTTTAGTTTTAAAAATACCTACTGCTAATAAAAGGATTGCGTATTTGTGCATAATGGCAACTCTGTTCAAAGAGCATAAAAGATGAAAAGTTGAGAGGCATAATGATTATTAAAAATTATCTTTGAATAGAAATTTTAATCTTAAGCCAAAAAAACTCTTACATCGAGAACTTACGATTTTCATAGCATTATAAGGAAGTATTCGACTGCCAGGCAGAAATTTTGCTTGGAATTTGAAATGTGGATAGAATTTCTCATGTGATCATCCAAGAATTGTTATTTTATATAAGATAGTAAGTTTGATTCAAAAAGTATAAACTTACGTGAATTGTGATTCATTTTTGCTTCATTGTGCTTTTAGTCCCAAATTTGTGTGGAGAGAGTTGGAATTTTATTCCTTTATAAGTATGTTGAAACGAGACTGTTTTAGCTGAAATGTCCGTCATCATTTTATCAGGTGTTATATCAATCAAAACTTTTCATATTTATGTCCCTAAGCGTGGGATAATTTTGGGGTCATCTTGAAGCCTTATATTTTTTATTTCTATATGTGACAGGCTGGGAAGAATGGAAGTTAATTGTCCAAAAATCAATTTTAGGGTTCTGACTGTTTCTTTACGTTTGAAACCTCAGTCTGGTTGTGAGGACTACCTTTTATGTAAAAAATATTTTGAGGCCCACTAACTAAATATACAAGTAAAAAAATACTAACATTTTAAACAATACACAAATAATACATTTTCTTATTATATATTTTATGCACATATATGTCGGTAATTAGTAAAGCTTACTGTAAAAGGATTAAAAATTTATTTTTTATAAAGCAAAAAATGAGAGATGGCTCTTGAAGCTCCCCTGACTTCGACTCTTGACTGCGTTCCTTGACCCACTAATACGCTATCCAAGGTCCATAAGTGAGTCTCACTGCTCTAGTAAATTAGGAAGTAGATATTTGTGTAGGAAAAACAAAAAATGAATATTGTAACAGTCCAACAATATTGATTTGAGAATTTTGACCATGTTTATACATTGAAAATCTGCTTTTTAAAATGGAAGTGGCAAAATTGGCATGAAATTGACAAATCTATATATGTTTTTCTTGCATATTGCATTTTACCGACCCTTGCTTCTCAGATTGTCTCATACTTGTATTGGTATTTTTTTGTGAACCATTGCATTTCTTTTATTTATGTGAAATTAGAAATCTTACAAAAGTTTGCTTTTTTCATGAATTGTAGGAAAAATTTATTGATCTATGGAAGTCCATGTATGATATGTTTGTAATGCATACAGAAGAACAGAGGATATATCATTGCATAGCAACTGTTGGTAAGAATGGAAAAATTATTTTTCTAATTTGTGCTTTTTAAAAATTTGTTGAATAGTATACAAAACACAATATAAAGATTATGAAATAACAAACAAAAAACTTAACTTTTGTTATTTTCTCTGGGTTAAGCTTTTTGTTAAATTCTATGGCATATAAGCATATTAGGGAATGAAAAGGTAAATCCAACAGCAAAAGTGGCTGTTCCAATAAAGACTTCCTATGTTCTGCAACATGACTTTGACTACTTTTTTATGAGTATGTCTTGAAAAGGAGTGGCAAATATTTAGGACTTCTAAAGTCATAAGCTGCATGCTATGAAGCCATCTATCTGTGGGTTTAAGTTGAACAATTTTAATAGAAAAATATATGTAAAATTGACAAGATCTTGAATTAGCTTCAAATGTTGTATACATACCAAAAGTAGAATCCAAGTTGGCATACCTTTTATGCAACAGATGTACTATTGTGTTGATATAGCCACTACTGACAGACTTATTGGATGATCTTCCCATTATTAAATCGCTCAATTTATTTAGTTTTTGCTGATATATGTTAATTTTGCTGTGAATCCTTGACTTGAACAGATAAAATCTAGGTATTTTTGTATGTAAAAACACATGTTGTCCCATGTCGTGTATTTTGAAATGATAAAATAATTTTTTTAAAAACAGACAGTCAAATGATTGAAGCTGCTTGATCTGACTTGGCCCTTTTTATATCAGAAGGGCCTAGCCAACTGATTGAAACAAGTACCAATCATTCTCAGATACTGAAAACCTTTGTACATGCACCAGGTGGAGTTGATTTCACCAATTAGGAGTGAAGTGAATAATGCAGGGATGAGATTCTTCCGCTTTTTCGCGAATTTCCGCTTTTTTGGTATTTTGAAGAAATTCCGCTTTTTTTGTCTTTTTCTCTCAAAATTCCTTTTTTTTTACCGCAAAAATTTGCTTTTTCTTCCTAAAATTCCGCTTTCACACAAAGAAAAGAAATCTTCCGTTTTCGAAAAAAAATTCTGGGAAAATATGCTCGACCGTGCGGCTTAACTCCACCGGCTGGGAAGCCAGCTGATTCATCTTCTACTGACGAATCAACATTATATCGGCAAGCTCTACAAGGATGAACATTCCAACATTCAGTGCCATTCAAAGTATTAAATACCACCTTTTTGCAGAAAACAAAACCTCTGTGGCATATTTTGCAAAAAAGAAAGAAAAAAAAAAATTAGTTGAAAACTTAAGGTCATCTTGTAGGACGTACCAAGATGAAGAAATAAAAAAAAAAGGGAACAAAAACAAATAAATAAACTACATCAAAATTAAGAAAAACCCCTGTGAAAAGAGGTAGCTAAAAAGCTGTGTGCAAATGCAGCAAAAAAACAGAATAAGACATAAAAAATTTTTTTCTCAAAATAAAAAATAAAACAGATGATGTACCTATGCATTCTAGAGATAATGTAGTCCCGACAACTATTCTAGTACATAATTAAACAGAGAGATACTAATGAAGACTGTGGAAAAACTTTAGCCTCTATTGAAAATAAACTTTCAGAGGATGCAAACACATCCTTTATTGAAGAAAAATCTGTCAAAGATAGGAGGCCTCCAAAACAAGGGGTGAAGCGTGTTAATGGAGATCTGTTACCAACAAAAGCCACACAATTAAAAAAAAAACGAAAGAAAACCACTTCTTTAACAATTAAGGAAATGTTTCAAATAGCAGTAATGCTAAATGAATCTGTCATTGTAACTGTACAATATCTCGACCCCTCTTGCTTTATAAGGTGCAAAATCATTGTATTGCTACTTTTGCAAACATTTATAAAAATAAAAGAAATAAAACAGAAATCAGTATATGATGCATTATTATAATTTATAAAGAGCTAATACACTTTACACAATTGCATGAAGCAAAAGAAATTATTTGTCCATATTTTTAGTTATTTTTTGAGCTAACTTTTATCAAAAGGCTATTAAATATAATTCTCAGACTTCTGTGTAGGTTGAATCGCAGTGATGTACAGGTGGTAAATGTTTTAATGTCTAATTTTGTATTTTCTGATGCACCTGATGATGTGTTAAACTTGTTTGTTAACTTTTGATGTGAATGATTTAATAATAATTTAATATTCTTTTTCTTATTTATACATACTGCATTATAAATAATTAAGTTATTAATTATTATAGTGTAATATTTTCATCATGTTGCATGTTCTGATGTTTTACTTCTTAAAACATCTTTCGCGTATAAATTATGGTACAAATTTTTTGCTCGCGTATGATTTCAGTCTTTTTGTTTTTTTGCCAATCTCATCCCTGATAATGGAGATTACATTTTGCTTAGAAGTATGTAGAAACATTTTATTTTCATTTATTGATTTGCTGTAAAGACTAACTAAAAAATTGCAGCGTTTGAGATCACAATTGTATTTAACTTCTGTACATTAATTTACTGCACTCAAAGTATTTATTGTTATGTAAGTAATCCTTTGATTGAGTTTCTGTTTTTATTATCCTTTTTTGTTTCTTGAGTTTTCCCACGTTGGTTTTGTTTTGTAGCACCCATTGGTGGTTTTGTGTTGTGGTTTTTTTTTTTTATGTATTTGCACGTAGCTTTGTAATTCATACCTTCCAAATAGATAGGTCTATTAATTGTAACTTTTTTCTTTCTTGACTGGTCTGACTCTTCCCTGTCGATCCTTGCTGACTCAAAACCCTGTGGCTGAGTCGGTCAGCGTGGGTTATGCATGTATGCATAATGTAATGAAAGTCATGACCTAACAAAGAACTCCGGAAAAGCATTCATCTTACACATTGACTGTCACTCCTTTCAGTAGTAAAGTCACCCAAAAGTGCTAGTCTCGGGTTTTTGGAACAAACAGCAAGAGGCACAATTTGAAGAAATTCATAAGTAATTTTGTTATTATGAAGGCAAAGTTGTTGTTATCTATTTGATGGTAATTTATTAATTGGCTATAGCTTCACTCTTTATTGTGGGCTAAGTTATGTAATAATAATTTTCTCATTTGAAGTCCATTTGCTGTAATCTTAAGATTTTCTCACACATTTTTAATGTATTGTTGCTAAGTTTTATTTATATATTTACATAAATATTTGAAAAACATCATCAAACAACAGATAGCATCTTTGTTATCTGTTTTGTTTTATGCTTTCTTTCTTAAAATTTTAATTTAAATACATATAAAAGCATTTTTCTGTCAAGTTTGAATAACAATTTTTTTTGTTATCTGAATTTTTAAAGGTACTTTATTACTTCAAATTGGAGAACTTGGTGCTGTTGTGCAAAGTCTTGAAGAAATGGAACTTTATGATGACAATCTTAGTACCAGAACTCAAAGTCTTCCGATGGAACTGTCTCCCAAGTCAGAACTACCGGAAATGGCATCACCCGACAGCGAGTCTGACAACAGCCAAAGCATGTCCATCCCAGTTCGTTCCAAGTCAGTCATTGATAAATCTGCTAACTCTGAATCAGTTGACGATCAGGCACAAAAAGAATGGGCCATCACCTTTGAGCAGTTTCAGGGAACTCTGTATACTCAACAGTTTTTAATTTCTCAGTTTGATTATAGAATAAATCTCTCACAAGAAATCGATAGTTATCGCAAGCAGTGTTTTGAAAAAGTGACAACTTCCTAAGGCACTTTTTAAGAAGTCACCAGAAAAAAATATGCTAGTCTTTTTGTTTTATCTTGTTTTTTTCTCCTTTTTTTAATATTAGTGTTGTCTAACATTGAAGTTTTTAAATATAAGGCCATCTTTCTTGTCACGTCCTTGAACTTTTATCTGTTTTGTGTAAATGATGAAAAACAGTATAATTTGAATAAAGATAGTAGAGCTAAGGAAATAGATACATTTATTTACTTCTTTACTATCTCAAAAGATCTTGAAAATGTATGGGTGTTAAATTAAATAATTTAAAGCAATGCAGCCTTCTGCCATCAAATTATGCTATTGAAGATGTTTAAATGATGTTATTTAAAAATTAGCGGTCACAATTGTGTCGGCATCTCTTGTGAAAAAAATGATTTATGAATGGCATGCAATGGTTAACTTTAAAAAATAATAAACATTAAAACCAAAGTCATATGTCATGAAAATATGTATAACAACAATGATGGAATTTTTATTTTTATGTGAATAGGAAAAAAAAAACTTAAGAAAATAGCCTGCAGCATGGCTCCAAATTAATTAGTAACTATTCTTTTGTAATTAATGAAGTTTCAAAGATACTTTTTATGTAAACATAAAATCCGTGAATATTTTATGGCATATACTTAATAGATTTCCTGCAGGTAATATTGGTTTCTCCAAAAATATTGATTATTATTTTTTCACCATATATAGCTACACAGTTTTTATTTTAATGTTTATATAAAAAATAAAATAATCAAATAAATTGATTATTTTCAGTACAGTGCAAGCATACAAAATTATATGGAACATAATTTTACTCATAAATGTAAATAATCTAGAGATAAACAATAGAGTTAAGTAAAACATATTAAAACTATTGTACAATAACATTTCACTTTTAAACTTCAATAGCATTTTGATAAATGATTTCTTGCCCCCAATTTTTAAAGTCACTTTTGAAACTTGTACTTTTCTGCCATTTGTGTATTGAATTTGCTATGTTTCAGCGTAATAGTTGTTTGGCAGGGCCAGATTAAGCACTGTAGGAGCCTATAGGCAATACAAACTTCTGGGTCCCCCCTTTCCTCTCCCCAATTTCCAAAACCAATTTTTTTTTTATTGATTTTTATTTAATCTGTGTACAAGCAGATTTTACATAACAAATATTAAGAGAAAATGAAATAGTTTGGTCGCCTTCAGCAGAATCGCTTTCATTATCTTGCAAATAATAATAATAATAAAAGTGTCAAATTAAAATCTAAAAGTAATTTTTTAAAAAATTGCGAAAAAATTACATTTTTTAAATACAGTCTAAATACTCTAATATACAAAGTTTGCCAGGGCTGTTTAATCAATCAGGCAACTGCAAAACAAACTGAACCACATTGAATCTGCAAGTGAATTTGAAAACAAGTAAAAAATACTAAGAATAATATTCTTAAATTTTAGCAGCACTTGATTTTAATTTGAATAAATTCAAGTGTACTCTTGCAAATTAAGTACAAGCACAAAATTAAATTACTTTGAAAATAGTGCAAAATAGAAAGATCACAAGATGTTGGGCCCCCCCAAAATTTCAGGGCCCCTAGACAGCCTATTAATAGGCCCCTGCCTATTTGATAATCCGGCCCTGTTGTTTGGTATAGTCTCTTAAGCAATCTTCTATTCTCTTTCAAATGTACAGTTTTAGTTTTTGTATGGAGCATAGCAATCATAAGAATTTTGTACATTACAAAAAGAACTTCAATTTTTATCTAGATGATTCATAGTGTTTAATACAAAATGGTTATGCTCTGCTATCATTTGTGTTGTATTATATGTTGTTGAACACTTGTGTGCAGTTTTAATTTTTTCCCCTGATTTTTAATGTTTCACTATCTTAGATTTGAAAGTAGAAAAATGCATTTTTAAAGTAAAGAATCATTCCATTTTTCTTATTGCCATGGACTAATGGGCAATTTGAACTTTGATCTGTGATGTAATTGTTTTAAAGTTGATATTTATGTACAAATGTAATTATTATTATTAAAATGAAAATTTTAACAGCTAAGACACTTCTTTGTTTAATGGATTTATGTAATTTTATTGTTAGTATTATATATTTATAAATTGAGAAAAATTGTTTATTATGATGCTTTCCAAATTTATATTTTTACAAGTAATAAAATTATGAAATTAAATCTCCCCTCTAAAATTTTTAATTATTAAATTTTGTGTTATGTTTACTCCGTAAAATAGGAGAGTGTGCAAGACATTTTTCATGATTTTTTTCACTGAATTTGTTTAGTATTAGCACATTTATTATTTTTTGGTTGATGCTTTCCTAAGACTGGACATTCAGAGCGCTCCACGCCAAAACCAATCATCAATGTGAAAAACCATGAAAATTAGAGCAATGTGGTTGGAAGTTTGGATATCCAACCACTCCATTTGGACTATTGGGCTGTAAATGCTGAAATGCGACCGGTGTAGATATGTAGGTGAGGGGGGATGAGACTCTTTCACTCTAGATGAAATTGGAGCAGCTGGGGTTTGCGTTTTGAAGATGGGGATAGAAGTAGGGGACAGGAGTGACCCATAGTGAATGGATTTGCATTGCGTGGAGCGGCCGTGAATGACCTGCCTAAATGGAATGGTGTGGTGTGACACTGCACCATTTGCCTGGAGTTGAGTGCTCGTGAATGACCGGTTTAACATTCCTTAGTCTTCAAAGGTTTAGCATATTTTATAGTTATATAAGTCAATGGGATAATGAACTTGCTTCAAACGAGGTTTCTTAAATTGACTTTTGACCCGTAAAGGAATCATTTATCCACACTCGGAGGCAGAGACAATTTGACTGTTTTTCTTTTCTTTTAAAAACTGAAATTAATTTTGTTTATTATGTTATTGTATTATAATATTATGATTTTATATTCATTTTATCAGTATTCATAAGCAAAAATTTTTATGAAAAAAATTTGTCTGCCAGTTTTTATTTTCATTACAGTTTTTTCAGTTGTAATGAAAAGTGAAATATTTCATCAAAAAGTTTAGACAATCCTAATGATTGCATCTCTTTAATGGGCTGCAGTGCCCTAGTGGTGTCGGTCTCGGAGCCAGAAGGTTCCAGGTTCAAAACCCGATTCCACTGAAGATTTGTCATGTATTGGTGCTGTTACATGTTAAATCTTGCAGGGGGGGGGGGCAAGCGTCCTCCCACTGGTTTGAAGAAAGGCTGCCAGCTCAGGTGTCATCCTCATCATCTGAATGTGGTTCAAAATTACGAGGTCCATCCCAAAATAGCCATCGTGTTACTTCAAAATGGGACATTAATATAACTAAACCAAACTAAGCACCCTACTTGGCTGGCTTCACTTCAATTGGAGCAGTAACAAAATTGAGAGAGAAATTGCCCCTAAATATAAACCAAGCAATAAAAAAAATGAACAACTTTACTGAACTATCCAATGATTATTGATCTGGCATTGCCAAGTTTTCTCTCCAGTTTAACCTTGGCTACTCTTGTGATCTTGAAGAACAGTGGCTGTTAGCAGTTCGAAAATGGAGACACCTTACATGGAATTTTCTTTTTGGTGGTAGTGTGTGTATTATGGAGGGGAAAGGATGTTATAAAACTTTTTGGCTTAAAATCATCATTCCTCAGCGCTTTTTTTAGTCCTAGATCTGTGGCGGATTTTGATAATATGAGGACAGGCTCAAAATTGTTTTGAGGTCCCTCTACCCTATGTCGTAAATTCGGCATCGGCTTACCACAGCAATTATACATCAAATAAATTTTGAGGCCTCCCTAGGGTGTCGAGGAACAAGGCAAGCGCCTCTAACGCCTGTGCGAAAAGCCGCTACTGTCCCAGATTAATTGTTGTAATGATTTTTAAACCTTCCTCAAGCATTTATCTATAAAATGATGTTCCTAGATGTAGAAATGATTCACTTGCCGATCCTTATAAGAATTTTTTGGGTGTTTCTTTCAAGCAAATAATAATGAAATTATTTTAAATGTGTCATATGCTATTTGCTTATTTAGCCTACCCATATAGTGATACCTCGGTTTTTGTCGATAATCCGTCCGAAAACAATCGATGAAAACCGAGGCAATTATTTCCATATGAATCAGTATAAATCCAATTAATTCCTTTCAGACGCTCCAAAGTACACACCAAAAACATTTTATAGAGAATAAATAGTGTTTAACACTAAAAACCACAAAATTTTAATATAAAATGAATATAAAAGACTAGTGTAATGAATAAACGAACATTTAACCTGGCATTTATATTTTTATACCTTTTTCAAGACTCTTTGAAGAGTCTTTTTGTCGTGGAAGACGGCAAGAATGGTAGAGAAAGTGCAGATGTTATTTTTTGGAAGGGGAATCCCCCTCCATAATGACCTTGAGTATCGCTGCACTATTCGGGGTTGCTTCCCTTCTTGGACCATACCTCATTTGGTACCAGGACCAGCTTCATAGCCAGTGTACCCATGTTGCACAAGGACACACTGACGAAATCCTAGGAAAACCGAGACAAATTTTTCTCTGAAAAAATCGATGAAAACCTAAACTGAGGTGTTACTGTATATAGATATAATTAGAATCGATTTATAACTTTTTTTTGAATAATAATGAATTGAAAAAAAATAATAAATGAGAAAAGGGTTATTAGAAGCTATTTAAGAAACTTTGTTTGAAAAAAGTAACATGACTAATTTGTATGAACCTATTCAAATCCGCTATAAAACAGTGTGTTTCTGTGCTTGTTGAATGATGACTGATCTCACATGATGGTCTCTCTTCCGTCTGAAAATTATATTTTCGACATAGTTTTAACACATTGTTAATATTGGATTATTGAGGTAACTGTGATTTTCTTATTTTGGAGCATTGAATCTCTGATGAATTTAAGTGATCTTCAATCTGAACAAATTTATGCATTTTATTATGTTTTCGAAAACTTATTTCGGCTAAACATTATTAATTACTAATAAAATTTTTTAATCATGTTTTTCTCTTGATGATAATGTATATATTTGTTGTAGATTTTTTAAAATGATTTTTCTATCGGTATGTATGAAATATTTTTAAGCTGATTTAAATTTTTATTATACTTCAGTGATGGATTTTTGCATGCTAATTTTTTGATAATAGCAAATAGTATGTTTTTGTGTATATATTCACAGAATGCAAAAGTTAAATAATATTTATATTAATAATTATTTTATTTAATGGAGTTTATTATTTAATTCATTACGAAAGCAACCATTTTGTGCATTATTCTAAATTTTATATAAATATGATGTATTCAATAAAATATATTATTACACGTTTACATTGAGCTTTTTAATTTATTACTTAATGGAATATATTGTTGAAAAACTGCTATAAAAGTTGCTGTAGTTAAATAATATATTGACGTATTTTGATGCGTCACAGATTTTATAAGAAATACCTGTAAAAAAACATAGGATAATTTTTTTTTAGTAATCGCTGAAAAATATCTTGGTTTTTCCTAAAGTAGATAAAGTTGTGGACATTTTGTGTGGCTTTTAAAATGTTCAAACTTTCGAATTGCGTTCGATAAAATGACTAACAGCCATTTTTTTATTTTTCTAGTATGTGAAGTATATGGAAAGAAAGTATTGCAGTGGTCAGAAAGTTTGATTTCGATATTTTGAATGTCGTCTGTTCTAGAATTGCCTTGAGATCGAAAAAAACATTTTTGGAATTGTGTGGGTCTGTGTCTAACTCAAAAACTAACAAGGTAGAATGGTGAAGTTCGGCATGTGGCCCTACACCAAAATTGTAGTTCTATCACATTGTGGACGAAATCTGTCTGTAGGAAATTTGTCTGTCTGTCCATGTGCATATGAACACAATAATTCAAAAAGGCAACGAGCTAATCAGATGAAATTCAGCTTATGAATTTAGTCCTAGAATTGTACATCTGTATCAAATTTTGGACCAGATGTTGCAAAGGGTTGACTGCCTGTCCATTCCTGTATTTGAAGGCGATAACTCAAAAATGTTTAAAAATAGATGGATGAATTTTAGTGCTTGATTATTACACCAAATCTGAAGGCCTGTGTCGAATCCGGAGAAGAATAGGCTGTCTTTTTCTATCCGTGTGCTTGTGAACACGATAACTCAAAAAAGACAATAAGCTAGATAATAAGTGAAATTTGGTATATAGACTTGAGTAAGATTGTCTAACTGTAGAAAATCTTAGATCTAATCGTTCAATGGGAGGAGTTCCTAAATATATGCCTGATTCTTTTCTCTATACTACAAAGTTGAACGCAAAAAGCGTCATATTGTATAAGTGTACTATAATGTCAAGGAGAGAATATTTCTGCTGGTTCTAAGAAGTTATGTGTCGAAAGAAATGCTGTAAAGTTTATTATTATTATTTTTTCAATTCCTACTATTAGTTCACACTCTCCCTATATATATCTAGTTCAAATTTTGCAATCGATTTTAAACTAATTTCCCGATGAGCTGGAGACTTTAAACATAGCTTAGAACTAGATGACAATGCAATATTAATTCGCTTTTTTGTGTGTTTGTCTGTTATTTCATATTTTGCATGACGCATGCGCAGTACGTTTTTCATTATATCTCAAAAACTATTAACATTACAGACTTGGTTCTTGGATGTATGGATGGCCCATGGGATCATCGAAGCACCTCCATATTTTAGCCATATCTTTGCGCATGCGCAGTACCTTTTTCATTATATCTCGAATCACCTAAGTAGGAATTTACTTAAAAAAATTTTTTTTTTATATTACTTGTTTTAGTAATCGTTGAAGAATAACTCGGTTTTGTGGTAGATAAAATTGAAACCGCTGTGTATGTGTGGTTAAAAATGATCGAACTTTCGAATTGCTTTTGGTTAGATGACAAACGGTGGATATTTTGGCATCAGGGTCGGTACTATTAATATTCATGCGTGGATGTAAGTATATTGATCCGCGGATTTTATTAACTTTTTTATTACAGTTTTTTCAGATTGCGGCATGTGAGCCACATGTGGATGTTTGGGTACATGTGAGCGGCTCCGAATTAAAACTCTACGTGAAAATAAGACTGTTATAGTTTCATTTAGAAAGTACATGAAATATTTTCACTTAATGGGGATTTCAGTTGTTTTATAGGTCTTTCGAAATTTCGAGACATTAAGGGCAGTTTCTCGCATTGAAGGTAGTACTGCACAAAATTACGTGATCCGTCCCAAAATAACTCAAGTAAATTCGAAACGGGATCTCCATTTGTTTAATTAACTAACGCACATTATGTTTTAATAGGTGCTTCCGAAATGCATTTTTTATAAGTGAAAGGCATTCCCAGCTGTTGTTTGTGTATTCTTTAATATTTAAGCTGGGGTTCTACTCTTAATATTAAGCTGCAGTTATTTCGCTACATTTTCACAAAAACAAAGAATTTATTGTTGTGATATGCGTTTTCGAATGATTACAATCAAAGCTGTATCATTCATTTTCTTATCCATTAAAGCTGTTGTTTAACGATAGAAAGTCGCAATAATCGTTCGAAAACAAATATTCACAGGGAAGCTTACTGTCCTACTGCTAAGAGGAAAACCCTGAACAGGGTTGCCTCACGTAGACGAGTCGAAGAAAGGAGAGAAACAGATATAAAATCAACCGCAACATTTGGCAAACTAAGCGCTCTTCGTTAGGTGATAATTCGTTTTCGACCGAAGTACAAAGCGAAATAAATCTTCCGCTGGTTCTATGTGCGCGAAACGAAATGAAGCCCCTTTTCTTCACCCCAAAATGCAGTGGAATATCCAGTTTCCATAATGACCACCACCCGCGTGTCTAGGGTTTTTCTCATGTCGGTAAGACAGTAGTTAACTGCGATCGGAACAGAAAATGGTCGGATTTGTGATTCACTGGAAAGGGGATTCTGAATAGTGAACTGTGTTGATGTTGGCTTCCGCGCTTGATGGGAATATTTGTGGTTAACTTAATTGATCGGAAATTTTTTTTAGAAGTAGTTTTCGCTACAGGTGCCATTTATTGACAGTATATTAAACTAAAACCACAAAATTTTACAGAAAGTGTAATAAAAACAAATGTCAATTTTTTATTTAAATTTTTTTCAAAACACTTTACATACGTTTAATAAGAATTTGAAAATTAAAAGTGTGACTGAAATCACGCTTATTTAGAACAGATGTTTAAAAATAACAATAGCAAAAATATTTGTTATTAAAAATATTGTGGAATTATGCATCCTTAATTTAAACTTGGTTGAGCATGTTATTTTGTACTAAGGTGACCAACTTTTTTTTTTGAGGACTCAAATAAGTTGAAGAAAAAAATATCGCAATAAAAGGGAACATTTTGTTCATTTCAACAATTATACAGAATACACTAGATATAATATGATAAATGCATAATAAAAACATTTGCAACGTTTTAAATTGTACTTATGCTTACATGCCTATTAATTATTATTTAAATGAGTACTTTTCCATAGAATGAATATTTTTTTGCCAATGTATCATCTTCTAGCAATATATTGGAAATATCTGAACACGAAATATCCTTGATAGTGAATTTAACGGCAAGTGCTGCAGCTAGAGTATCACCTTTCAGTCTCGATTTCTCACATGTACAAAAATCATTAGCAAGTGAAAATACCCTTTCAACTGCTGCTTTAATTCTAAGGCAGTACTATGAAAATTGAATAAGAATAAATTTTCACACGAAATGTGTTCATTTTTGAAATGGCTGAATATTTCCACCATCTTTTAACAATTTCGTCATGTTTATTTTCCTATTGTATTATTTTTTCAGAATTTAAATCTAAATTCAGTCTTCTGATTTCAAATATTGAAAGGGAGGACATTTAGAAGGACACTTTTCGAGGGAGGACAGGACTTGCAAAAGAAGGACGGTTGGGTCACCTTATTTGTACGTAATGTCAAAACAAATCACAAATGCCAGTTATGATTACTGCAGACAGAGAGATGTTATTAAAACATTGATGTGGATTTAAAGGCTCTTTTTTCGATAGCACGATCAAAAAACTACTTTTAATAGGCAATCAAAAGTAGTCTTTACTGCAGGAGTCATCTTTTGACAGTATATAGTACTAGAAACAAAAATTTTGCAGAAAGTATAATAAAAAGAAATAAAATTAAAAAAAAAGATTTTTTGAAACACTTTACGTTCACTCAATAAGAATCTTTGAAAATTAGAAGTGTGATTGAAAAAACAGTTATTTAGAATAGAAATTAATGTCTATCCCAGAAACTTCGGATAGCATTGATTCAAGATTGGGACGACCTAAGACAAGAACAATTGGTAATTTAGTACTCAGCATGCTCAGACGTTGGTCTGACTGTCTTGCAAAACACGGCAAGTATACAACCGATTAACCTTCATAAAATCCTAATGTTAGTTTTTTCTAGAGGAGTTGAGTATTCTTTCTTTACTCCAGGGAGTATTTCCCTTATTTTGATTGATTGATTGAAAATGTGAAGAGATGGGACTTTTAGCAACAAAGGCCGTTATCCTCTAATGCCAAAACGATGCACTCAATAAATATGCGAAACGATGCACTCAATAAATGTCCGAAACGATGCATTCAATAAATGTCCAAAACGATGCACTCAATAAATGTCAAAAGACTTCAGGGATTGGAGAAGAGTATTTCCCTTATTTTATTGGGTACTTTGATACATGTACCGTATTTTTTGTTCTGTACCTTCTTTGTATTAAACAGTCATATTATGTTTATTGCAATTTTTTTTTTATTTTTCGGCTTAATTAGTACAAACTGTCATGATTCTTAATTTATGGACATGAGTGTAATAGGTTTACTTTCTCGCATACGTATACAAAGAAAAAATATTGCGAGTGTCAAAATATTCGACCTTAAGGTTTTGATGAATTTCTGTTTTAGACATCCTAGAGTTTGAAAGTACGTTGGCCTGTTTGTCTGTGAACACGATAACTCAAAAACAGGATGAACCAGACGAAAGTGGACTTTGCACCACAATTGTAGATGTGTGTCTAAGTTTGGGCTAAATTTGTCAATGAGTAGGCTCGCTGCTTTTTGTCTGCCCGTGCATATGTAAACATAACTCAAAAACACTGCAAGCAGGATAAATAAAGTTAGGTATGTGATATTCACACCAAAGGTGTAGTTGTATGTCAAATTTTGGAATCAGGTGGTGAACGATAAAAGATCCAGAATGCTCACTCGATTTTCTTTACTGAACTAGGAAGCTAAACGCAAAAGGCGGCGTATTGTATAAGTATGGAAGAGTTTTCTATTCTGTTTATTTTGGGTTAACAGAACTTCTGCACCCAGGATCCACTTCCGTTTTCTGGCAACCCTCCTATTTAAGCAATTTCCAAACCCATTTGGATACTGCATCAAAATTTAACCGTCAGTGATTATCTAAATCGTTTGGTTAAAAATTTAGCCGCCAAACAAGCCTTAAAAGTAGCCAAAAGGAGCGATAACGTACAATTATAGAAGCCTTTCCACATAACGAGGCTCTTATTTTTATAAGCATTGAGTGATACAACAATAGGAGCATCAAATTTAATATTTTCAAAGTATTCTTAAGTCATAACTTTAAAAACAACTATTTTAACACATTCGCTGCCACTATTCACGCCTGAGATTCGAACCATATATCTAGTTAGATAGAGGCGGCCCGGGCAACTTCCCTTGGTGTCAAGTTCGGGGTGGTGCCAAAATGGGAGTGTGAAGGGAAAAAGAATGGTTTAATAGACCTGATCAATGGATTTAAGGATTTTTCTGTCTCTGACAGTAACTGGCGAGAGAAGAGTTTCTAAACTGAAACTTATCAAAATGTATTACGATCCACCATGTCCCAGAATTTGTTCAATTTGGTTTAGCAACCGTGCCATAGTTAGTTTTTCAACTTTGTGAAATTGAGGAGATAATGAAATGTTTTGTAGATAAAAAGGCAAGAAAAATAATATTTGAACAGAATTTTTAATACTTCATGAAAATAAAGTCACATATTCTTAAAATATATTTGCTGAT